>CM060619.1:16592989-16852989 GCA_030578275.1 Meda fulgida
TTTCTGGCAGATATTTCGGGCATCCTAGACCAAGCCCTATTTATTTGAATGGCGGAATCCTGAAATCTCAAAAACTTAACATATTTCAAATCAGCAACAAAATTTGACATGACCAGTCCCATAAATGTTGTTTCTTATACTCAAATAGCGTTTAAAAAGCATATTTTTCAGGATAAACCAGCCAATGCGCATGTGCAGTCCTAAGCGTGAGTCTCAGGTTTCTATGGGAACCAGAGCTCCTAACGGCAGCTGCAGTGATGCAATGACTTTACCAATCAGAGGTTGCAGTTTCTCATATTCATGAGTAGTAGGAGTACACCATCTTTGTATATCTATAGTCTTCGTTATAAGTTTTCCTTAGCAGCAATGTGACTTCCTGCTGCAACAGCTCCCCAAGTGTTTTGTTTTTGTATAAAACTCTTAGATTGTAGATGTGCATTTTCTTGCTTTTTCTGGATTTTGGAATAGTTTTTTTTGACAATGGACTGTAAGGCCTACATGGAAGAATTTCTCTCTCATTTGTTTACAAACCCTTAGACTTTAGATTTATTGAGTATATGGGAAAGCAAATTGTAATCAGGAACAGTACATGGTTGGTTAGGTTACTAGAGTAGGTGGGCTTTTCAAGTAGATTTCAAGTTATCTTGTCTACTTTCTAGAAAGGTAGTTCCAAGAAATACACCTGATGTAGTTGACAGATTTCATATACCCTGTCCAAAAAGAAGCTCCACCGAGAGCAGCAAGACAATTTATGATTGTTGCTTGTCAGGTTATAGAAAAATGACCCCAGTGAGATCTTGGGTAGAAGCCAAAGCAGACTGTGCAACATCAACAGTCTTTTGTCAAAGATGTCACCGTGTCAAACTGGGCTGCATTTTCCAAAAACATTTAAAGCCTAAGTTGATCATAAAATGATTGCACGAATCATTTTAGACTTATGGGCCATTTCACAAAAAAACATCTTAATTTAAGTAGTAATTGAAAATCGTTGTGCTCTGAAGTAATCGTAAATCCCGAAGTGCATTTGAGGCGTTTTGTTATAAGATGTAAGAATGAACATAGCAGTCGTCATTTACTCTCGTTGTTACACGAGGATGGATCTGTACCAACTGTTCATGATCCAGCTTACAGTCTCCGGATCGATACTGGTCACGGCAGTAATGAAAGGCAGAGCGCGCACTTTATTACATTTCAGTTGTTTTACATATACAAAGTTTACCAGTTTATTAAGCACCCCCTGAAAAGGTGTGTGTATATATTTGTTTACTGTTAGTTGTAACAAGTGTTTTGTGTAATTCGGGGTGTATGTTGATGATAATGAAAGTGAGAGAGAGAGTTTATGGATAAGACTTTAATGCACACTTCTAATACTGTGTTTATTCAGCTCTTCCGGGGATTTTCTGGAGTAAAACTGACGTTTAAACTCATCAGTATATTTTTGGCCATCATTCGGACGGGGTTCGCAACAGCAGGCTTGTATTAATAGTGGCTGAAAGCAGATGACAAATAAGTTAAATCTGTAATTAATCTGGCTCTGTAGGCATTATTGTCCGACTACGGGTTGAAATGATCATCGCTACTGAGAGTTTCTGTTTTGATATTATCATTCCGTGAGATGAGATTGTCCTGCCACTGAGGGCGAGCTCATGAGGCTCCGCCCTCTGTGCCGGCAGCAGCAGCTCATTTGCATTTAAATGGATACACACTAAAACGCGTTTTTCTCAGCCCCATAAAGTGACAATTTGAACATGCTGTAAAATATGATCTGTTGGGTATTTTGAGCTAAAATTGTACATACACTCTCTGAGGACATCAGAGACTTACTTTACATCTTGTGAAAAGGGGCATAATAGGTGCCCTTTAATATTGTTCTTGTTTATTTGTTTTTAACTTGTTATTTTTTGTTTGTGTTAATTAATTTAACATAATTCAATAAAGAAATAATAATGAATGAAAAATTAAATAAAAATTACTGCATAAATAAATTAATGAAAATTACACTGGTGTATATGGACATTTCAAGGAGGCCTACCAATGTTATGTTTAACAGGGAAATGGCTAGTGGGCTTAAAAAAGGAGGAACTAAAAAACATGTCAATGACATGTTAGTTGGTCATCACAATGTCTCATGCCATATTCGTTCTCTTCCTCCATCTCTTCATCTTCCTCCCTGATGTCCAAGGGCACTCTCGCACAAACTGCAATGTTGTGCAACAACGATATTACAGCACAGCACTTTTGTGGTGCACGGAAAAGACACCCACTGGACTTCTGAAAAGCACGAAGTGCGCTTCACAATACTGTGGGCAATACGGTGAGCCTCATTGACATCCGCTTCCCTGTTATTGGCAGGATACAGGGGTGAACAGATATGCCCTCAGTGGAAATCCTCTGTCCCCCAGCAGCCTCCACTGCCCCTGCGAGTTGGTAAAGATAAAGGAGTCATGTGGCTAAGAGCCTCATCAGCTGAGGCCCAATGACATTGAGCAGTTTGACTATTTCTCCTTGTGGCAGACGGTATCCGTCAATGAAAGCCATATCATCAAGCATACCCAGAGGATTTTGATGCTGCCTAATGAAGGCATTTATAGCAAACTGTGTACTCCGTGGTCATCTCTTTGCCTTTCTCTCACTCTCAATTGAAGAACACGGTGTAGTGCAGACATGATTTCCTCTGTAAGGCTACTGAAGTTGAACTTTATTTACTATCCCAAAATTGCTCGTAGGAACCATATGATTAAAGGTTTTCAGGCTGTGATAATATTCACATATCACACACTGCCTATCATGTATTCCACTAATTGCAAAAGGCCTTCTTGAAGAAACTAAATCCCTGATTTGAGAAATTGTATTGATTAGCTCTTTCCTAAACGTATTCTCTGATTGTAAGGTTCATAATGGCCAAAGATTGTGCTTTTATAAATGTATATATATATTTATATATAGCACAGTGAAATGTGTGTGCATAGGCAGACTGATGAAGACAAAGAGGAATAAAGCTCCAATCCAAGGTTTGGTATAATAATCCAAACAGGTAGCCGTGCACACACACAAACTGAAACGAGACCGGACAGCTGAAGAGAAACACACATCAAATGAAATGCCAAAGATAACGAGGTGCACACAACTGAATAGAAAGGCAAATCATAGGTAACCATGACAACAAAGGGTAGCGGGAGCTGAAATGAAGGAAAACAGGAACTAATGAATACCAACTAAAAGTCCATTAAAACGAAACTAAGACAAGAAAACTGAATGTTTGTTACATAACACCCCTTCCCGGTAGGCAAGACATCGCGCCGTAACAAAAAGGTTAAGGGAGGGTGGGTGGTGGCTTTATAGGCAGATGAGGAGATGGAGAAGGGATGGTAAGAGGAGGAGGCAAAGGGATGGTAAACACAGGCAGAGGAAATCAGGGTGGATTTTATGGTGGCAGCAACCAGGGAGGAGATGAAGGGGTGAGTTTCTGGGTGCTGCTGACCCAGAGCGCTCCCAGGATGATAGCCAGCGAGTTGATGGAGGGAGGAGCCAATGTGACGATTTAGTGGGCGATGTTCTGGCGACAATCAACGGCAAGGTCGCCATTGGAAGAAGAGCTTCTCGCTGAGACGTAGAGCTGAGGGAGCGAAGGAATGCCAATGGCCTGGGAGGCCGCAATGAAGCCAAAGCGATGACCCCTAGAGGGTGGAAGTGGGGACCCAAGTGGTCGAGCTGGAGTTGAGGGAGGAAGGAGCGCAGGTGCCAGGGTGACAGGTCGGGGTGGATCAGCTGCTGAAGGTGGAGCTAAGGGCTCTTCACACCCCGGTGGAGTTGGCTCCCAGCGGATCCACAGTGTTGGACTGATGGGAGATGATGACAATTGGGTGGTAAGGGTGGCTGAGGCCTGGAGGGAGGATAGGGTGGAGGGAGGAGAGTAGCGAGAAACCCGACAAAAAACAGAGCATTTTCCATTGTAGTTTGGAGAGGTGGTGGGAGAGGGAGGCTGGGTGAGGCTAACAGGACTGAACAGGACTGGCCTCCTTACTGTAGAAATGCATCTTCAGTCATAATCCACAATGTTCAGCAAGTGGCTAATCTGTTAATCCAAAGAGTACCACAGTACTACTCTGTCAATTTACAAAACAACGGCTCAGTGGGTAGCACTGTTGCCTAATGAAAGAAGATCCCTAGTCTCGGCTGAGCTATAAAACCTTGGGATTTCTCCTTGGGATGCAGGATAGGTGAATTATACTAAACATTGCCTGTGGGTCTAAATGAATTTATTTATTAGCCCTGTGATGAACTCACCATCCATCCAGGGTGTTTCCTTGATGTCCGCCTAAGACGCTGGGAAATGCTTCATCATCCCCGCTACCCGACATAGGACAGCAGTTTGGAAAATGGATGGATGTCTGATCTCTGTACAATAGTAATATTTCTGTATCTAAAACTCTACTTTGTATACTTTACATTCATGCTTCTGCAATGCAGTATCCGAGTACATTTTGACCATCCTGAAGCTGCATGCTGAAAAGCAAAAATGAAAATGAGCTTAAAGGAGTGTTCTGCTTTTGATGCAGAAACAGTAGATTCGGGTTTCAATTAGGTCAAAACCGATGGGGGAAGATCAAATTGGTATTAATGTTTAGTGCAGTCCTTAGTATACAAAGCATCATTGTGAACAAGCTTTTAGAGAAGATTTTCCAGTGTTTTTCTGCTAGTAATTTTTCATGATTTGTTCTACTCTTGGGACTGCTAGAGCAACAACACAAGCTCAAGTGAGACCAAGCACTTGAATAAACCAATGAATGAGACCGTCTCTATCATGGGAACAATAAGTTTAACCCAATAGGTTTTTGCACATTTTCCAAACTGAGTCTCACAGGCATATTTCGCTGTAGTGAAGAACCTCATATTTTAGAAAACTCTTTTTATCCAAAAAAGGTAATCGATGGAAAGATTTTCTGATTCTTTTATGATCTAAGTCCCATCAGTGGAAAGATAACCGGTCATATGGGATGGACGTTACTTTAAAGTCTTTCTCTCCTGTTCTTTGTTTTTTCATGTCTCTGAGGAGAAATATAAGGAACACATGGTCTGTGAGTGGAAAACAATTGAAAAGCTTTTAGATTCTCAATAAAAAAACATAATGCTGTGTTATTTTTTGCTCCCTTTTTGCATTTGATTGTTAAACAGCATTTATGTTGTCTGATGTTTAAATTGTATTTGCTGTTCATGAGATACATTTTTTAATTTGTATTCTCTGAAGTTGTGTTCATAAAAAACAAACAAAAAAAAAACTGATAAAAGCATACTGTAACTGTGATACAAACCCATGGTCTGAATTGGATTTGCCCCAGTGTGTTTGGTAAATTGGTAAAGTGGGTTTGATACGGAGATATGCTTTTTAGCGATATTGTGAGGGAGAACGCTTGGGCTTTTTACATAATAGGGTCACTTTATGAGTGAGTGTTCTTCATACTGAAAAAAATGTTTTGTTCACATCCATTCGGTGCTGAGGGAACTGACTAGCAGTGACTTCCTGTGGGTCTGAACCTTAGGGTATACAGTATTGAGGGTAAAATAGTTGTTTCTTCACAAAGTAGAGTGGAATAAAGTAAAATAAAAAGTGACTGTATGTACATTTGAACATATACATGCACATAAAAGAGATATTAATTATGGACTACAGCAGAAATACAAGTATATTTAAAGGTAAATAATGGCATGTGCCTGTTTAAAATGTTTATGTGTATATGATATGTTATCTTTGCGTGTGTAAATACACTATTGTCCATTCCATTTCAGCTTTGTTTCTCATTTTGAAAGGATATTCTTCAGCAGCATTACCGAGAGAGAGAGAGAGAGAGAGAGAGAGAGAGAGAGAGAGAGAGAGAGAGAGAGAGAGAGAGAGAGAGAGAGCAGTGAACAGATTATCTTACTGATCTTGGATATTTATTTCCCTGTAGAAATGTTTTACTCTCTCTGTCTCTCTGTCAACCCGCTCTATGTACACATTGACAGCCGTTTCTCTTTCTGAAACCTCCAGCTGGCAGCTCAGCGTAATAAACATGCAAACATGGGTGAAAAAAAAAAAAACTCCTTTATTTATCGCTTTCATTCAGACCACTTGCATTTTATGGAATAAACATTTCCGTGGTTCCGAATTAGTCAATGCAGAGTGAGGCTTCAGTTGTATTTCTGAGTCTGGGAACTGTTTTTTTTTTTTTTTTTTGCCATTAAAGGTTTAAAAATGAACATTCTATCATAATTTACTCATGTGATTGCCAAAATGTATGAAACAGGTATAATACCAATATCCCCCCCCCCCCAAAAAAAAAACATCAGAAAAGTCTCATAAAAGTAGTCCACTCATAAATTTGACCGTAGTAGGATCCATAAGCTTTCACATGTATGCTTAATATCTTGTATTTTCTTACACTATCTCTCCCTCTCACAAATGCTGTCTGTTCCTTCATTTTGATAGCTGTGTGGTGGATGAGATGGATTTCTCTGGGATGGAGTTGGATGAGGCTTTGAGGAAGTTTCAGGCTCATATCCGTGTGCAGGGTGAAGCGCAGAAAGTGGAAAGACTGATAGAGGCATTCAGGTGAGACTCCAGACACTGTTACACTCTCTTGCACACACACACACACACACACACATAAACGCTCTAGCCACCTTCATGTGTGAGGGGAAGATAAGAGTAGAGGCTGATGCTTATGAACTTTTTTCATCCCTGTAGCACTAAAGGATAAAAATGCAAGCTGAATGGTCTCCATAAATCTATCGCATTTTCGAGGAATATGGCACTGTTACATAAAAGTAGAAGCTGTTGCACTGCTGAACTAGTTACTTTCTGTTTAAATTGGAAAGCAATTCCGTAGTTGACAACAAACATTTTGGGAAGTGTGTATGCAGTGTAACATATTGTTTTAAAGAGTTTTTAGCTAATAATGCTAAAAGTATTAAAGGAACGCGGTGACTTTTTGGGAATTTAGCTTATTCACCATATCCCCCAGTTAGATCAGTCCATACATACCCTTTTCATCTCCATGCGTGCTGTAACTCTGTCTGACCAACCCACCGCTAGCCTAGCTTAGCACAAAGACTGGAAGTAAATGGCTCCAGCTAGCATACTGCTCCCAATAAGTGACAAAATAACTCCAACATTTTCCTATTTATATGTTGTGATTTGTATAGTCACAGTGTGCACAGTGATTTGCTCGCAGCACCTGAGAAGCCCAGTGGTGAGGAGCAGAGAGTTCGCTCAGAGTGTTGCGCTAATCACTCCGCCCAAGTAGCAGTGCTTCACCTTCTGAGAATATGGTTCCCAGTATGTATACGGTTAAAAGATGGCTGTGTCTCATATGATAAATAGGAAAATGTTGGCGTTATTTTGTCACTTATTGGGAGCAGTATGCTAGCTGGAGCCATTTACTTCCAGTCTTTGATGGCCTAGGCTAGCGGTGGGTACGTCAGACAGAGTTACAGCACGCACGGAGATGAAAAGGGTATGTATGGACTTATCTAACTGGGGGATAAGGGGAATAAGCTAAAGTCCCAAAAAGTCGGCGTGTTCCTTTAAGGTTAACACTTAAAATATTAATTTCCCTTAAAATGTAATTAACCTTAACCCATGTTTCAAATTAGCTTTTATTTTAAATAGCTTTAATTTCATTTGTTTCATTTTATTTTAGTTTTAGTCATTTTGTAATGTGCCTTTGCCATTCTTACTAGTTTAGTAATTGTATTACTTCAATTTAAACTTTTTTTTAGTAAGTTGCCATTTTACATTTTTATTTTCAATCTAACAAAAAATATATTTTATTTCATCTGTATTTCAATTAAGACAACTTTTAATAGTTTTAGTTGTAGTTAGTTTAACAATAACAACACTGTTAATGTGATATCGCTTTGATCCGTGCAAAGTGTAGAATGTTTCTCCTTTAAGACAGATGGTAGCGCGGGTTTCCTTGACAATGATGATCTGATAATCCAAATAATCATCTTGCTAGAACAATTACTTTCCATTCATGTGCAGCAGAGGCTCTTATTGCGATTTTAAATCATATTGCAGTTGCAGCTATCAATGCTTCTGGGGTGATAGCCAAATATGCTTTTGTTTCCAGCACTGGAAATAACAAGTCTGCTGATGATCCTTATGCTGTGTGTGCGAGAGTGTTGCACACGTCTGCATCTGTCTGCGAGACACTGGTTTATAAATAACTGTGGTTGCATAACACAATCCAGCCTGTTCCCAGCTGTCTCTCCTGCCTCGCCTTTATATTTCCCAAATCTTTGAAAAGAGAGAAGGGGCAAATGGATGTGAAATATAACATTTACAAACAACATTTCGACTTTTTAATGAATAAAAGTCATTCCTCATTACTGTAGTTCACTAAGTATCACTACTATTGCTAACACTTAGGGATTCTAACAGACCTGAAATTTTAAACTTCTGTGCACCACTCATCCTGCACCATGTGTCCTATAGTCATAAATACAATATAGGAAAATTGGAAACATTGGAAAAAACATGCCTATACACTTACATTTTTACAAAACTTCTACACAAACGCTCTTGCAATTCACTGCATTTTCTAGCTGAAATGAACTAGTGGCTGTAAAACACCAGCAACTTGTATTCGTTTTCACTCAAATTATGATTACAGGAGCAGATAATGGATTAATAAAGACTTATTTTCGCACTGTTCCTTTTGACGTTTGTGTCACATAACCAGCACAATTTGTATGGATTTTCTAATATAGTAAACTTGCTCGAAACTATCTAGCAACACCCTACCCAGAGAACAACATAGTGTCAGCCCAGATCCGGCCAACATCTGGTACTTGTGGAATCCACATGTACCAGATGTAGGCCGGATCTGAGCCGATACTATGTTGCTGTCTGGTTAGCAACCAAGCACTAAAGCACTAAACAAATCCCTGATTCATCCATTGATACCCTGATGATGTTGTGAGAACTTTTGCAAAAACTTTCATTTTTGAAAAATTCTGCCATTTTAAGGCACATTACAATGTACATACATCATGTATGTCTGTATATTTTAATTTCCTGTTTCTGCCATCTTGTCAAGTTTAGGCATTTACTGACACAAGTTATTACATGATAATAGATGATACAATTTAAACATAAAGATTTTAGAGAAGATCTTTGCAGTGTATATGATTTAAATAAACATACAAATAAATAAAAATTAACACACACTACATCACTTTTAATAACCTGTTGTTACACATGGACAATCATATACAAATTATTTATGACTATAAAAGCTAAGCAGCAAAAAGGTCTATTTACAAAAATGTTTAAAATAAACTTTGCTGTTGTTAGTCTCTTTATTGTTTCCTTTTGTTCTCAGTCAGCGTTACTGTATGTGTAACCCAGACGTGGTGCAGCAGTTCCACAATCCTGACACAATCTTCATCCTTGCATTTGCCATCATCCTCCTGAACACGGACATGTACAGTCCCAACATCAAACCTGACCGTAAGATGATGCTGGAAGACTTCATCCGCAACCTAAGAGGTGAGATATAATGAAATAAGGAAGATGTCTTAAATTTATTCAAATTGATCAAGGTTCGACCAAATACAAAGCTTGTAGTCTATTCTTAAAAGTATATTTAAAAAAAAACTGCACTTGAAGATAATATAATATTAATGAAGGCCAGCTAAGTGTTCACTCTAAAATGAAGCTAAATACATTTAATACAAATTCAGACTATAATGCATTTTCAATTAATTACAGTTGATAATCAAGTATAAGAAATTATGAAATTCAGTTCACTCTTAATGTCAAGGTTTATGTTCTGTGTTATTGTGTTTTTGTTTCTGTATATTGGTTTTGTCGATTAAAGACTGTTTATATTGTCATTCTGAGTAATTTGTGTTGGATTGTACCATAATAGTTACAGTTGAACCCACCTAAATATAAATGACAACAAATAGAGTAAAATGGATTGCCCATCGCAACATGGATGATCTCTGGAGGAATATGCAGAGGAGGTCCTGGACTTGTACCATGAAGCGTGCTGGGATGACACGGCTCTCAAGTACATCTTTTGGAGCTGAATGGACGACATCTTTGGCCAGATGCTGCTTTTGGAGGACCACTTTCCCCTTGTTGACTTCATCAGCTATGCCCTGTGAGTGTGTGGATCCTCACAGTGGCAGTCGTTGAGGAAGAGATTCAACTCTGACTCCCTAGAGCCTGTACCATCGCCAACAGCCATCTCCTTGCTTGCTCCAGACCAGAAGGCTCATCTTCCCAGCCCAGAGAACCCTGGAACTACTGGAAGTAGTCTTTCCCCAAGGATCCAGTGATGACACCTGAGGCTGCCACAGAACCAGAGACTGAGCCTGCCATGGACCAAAAGCTTGAGCCACCTCCAGCCACAGAGCAAGAGCTAGCCACCGCGTCTATCCCGGAGCTAGAGCCATTTGCCACATCCATTCCAACAAGGCTGGAAGCCAACGTTAAGTCTACCCCAGAGTCAGTGCCATTGGTACAATCCACACCTCATGTTCATCCACTGGCTCATTGACTTTGAGACAGAACCAGCTTCCACCCTTATCCCTGCTCCTGAATTCGATATTCCTCAGCCATCCCCTAGAAATTTCATCTGGACTCACCTGCCCTGCTGGGGGCTTGCAGCTCCTCAGCTTCACCTGCACAGCTATCACTCCAGCTCTCCAGCTCTGCCTCGTGCCCTTTCACCACCAGCATGCTCTGTGAGGCGGATTCCCAGGCTACACCTCAGTACTTCAAGCCCATATCTCCACCTCAACCTGTCAGCCCTTCTGCTCCGCCTTGGCTCTGCGCTCCCTCAGCTCAGCCATAGTCTGCCATCTCTCGGGCTCCACTCCGCCTTGGTCACTTGCCCTGGTTTCCCCACAGACTTCGGGGTCTCAAGCTGTGCCTCAGCCATCCACCCTTTCGACTCCACCTTCCTTCCTGCCCCTCTGTTGTCCTCAGTCCCTTCAGTGTCACCCCATTCAGTGTCACAGGCCATGGTCTCCACCTTGGTCCCTCAAGCAGACAGCTCCACCTCTGACTTCCTGGCCTGCCCTGTAGCCCGAGGCCCTCGTACTCAGGTTTTCACTGGGCTCTTCACCCTGTCCACCTCCTCCTCAATCGGTCGGCCCCAAGGCTATGCTCAGGAGGTCCATCTGGTCTCCACCTTGGCTCCTTCCTCCGTCAGCTCTGGTGTTCCCTTCTGCAAACTCGTCTAGTTCCCCTTCCATCACCAGTAATTTGCCCTCCACCTGAACCCCCTCCCTCCACCACCACCACCTTTGGACTATAGTTTGGACTATAGGTTGCGTCGCAAGGACACACCTTGGGCATGGGGAATACTATCAGGTTTTGTATTATTGTGTTTTTGTTCTTGTGTCTTTAAGTTCAGATTGAACTTAAATACTCTCTGTTAGTTTCCTTGGTTACTGATTAGCCCCACCTGTGTCTCGTTCCTGAGTATTTGGTTTTTTTTTGGATTAAAGACTATATATGTTGTGAATGACACTTAGTATATTCTTTTAAAGTATATTCATTCCGTAATAAGTACTCTTTTTTGTATTTTTTCACAAGTGTCCTTTCTCATGCTTTGCATTTTTCCTGACTTTCCTTTTGTAAATGCAAATTGTTGTTTTCCAATTGGTATAAAGCATATACACACATACGCTTACACTTTCATTTCATCATAAGTTGGGTCAGGATCATTTCACATGACCAACTGAGTGGGCGAAACCTAATTAAGCATCAAAATATAATGCTATTGAAAGTGCCCTATGGCACATTAATTTAATGAAAACCACCCAGTGACATCAGCGCTCTGTTAATCTCACAGTGTAGACTTTAATTTTCCATTACTCTGTGACACAAAAAAATCTCTGTACATTAGCAGATCTCACTTGGTCTCCCTGTATTTCTCTTCCCCCCTATAAACTCAAAAAACTCTTACCACTTGATCCACTCTGCTGCCAATCCCACAATCCCACACATCACTCAGCCCTCTCCCATAGGGTAAGGGGAAAAAAAGAAGTATATTTCGAATTCAGCTTCTTCATCTATCTCCTCATCTGATTTTGGATAACATCCCCTGATGTTTTCGTGACTCCACAACTCTCTATAATTTCATTAGGCAAATCTGTTTTGCTGCATATTATGTTTTTAAGGCAGATCTAGCATAGTAGTTAGATAAACCAGTTTCTCTTCAGACAAATTCATACAATGGAAAATACATATAAATTTGTACGCAGTTTGCAAAGAACCTTGACTATTCTTTTAGACAACAAATCAATACTTATTAACAAAAGAACAGATTGATGAAGTTCAATAGAACTAATACTCTGTTGACAGAACATGTGGCACATAATGCAGATACGGCGATAAAAAACACCACAGGAATGTTGTGGACAAAGCGTGGAACCGTGGAATTTTATTTATTTGTTTGTTTGTTTGTTGAAATGGTATATTACACAGAAATACAATTAGATGTGCCTAAAAGATGTTTATTTTGTGTGTTAAAGCTGTTCCCTAATGGCAGGATATATAATATTATATAAATATGTATTTTCTTTCTCTTAATTTATACTATTCCATAATTTTTTGTGTTTTATATAATCAAATTTGATATACTTTGTGTGTTTTTACTTAGGGGTTGATGACGGTGCAGATATTCCACGGGACATGGTAGTGGGAATATATGAGCGTATTCAGTTGAGGGAATTGCGATCGAATGAAGACCATGTCACTTATGTCACCAAGGTGGAGCAAAGCATTGTGGGAATGAAAACGGTGAGTTTTCAGTTTGGGCTTTTCTTTGCAGATAATATCCGTATCAGACTGCTTCCAAATATTTTCTTCATGACACTTGAATTTTTCACCATTGCTCCAACTTAAGTTATTATTTTGATACGCATGCAGTATAACACCCTGGGACCATATTAAAGTACGATAGGTGGCCTGCTGTTTCACCTTTACTATCTCTAAATGCTGCATGCTTGGAGTGGCTTAATATAATAATTCATTGGGCAGCTGGTGATTCATTGCAGCTCATGCCTGTAGCATTGCTGCCATTCCTCATTACTGCAACAGAAGAACTGTGGCATTGAATAACCTCACAAGTCTTTTTTTTCTTCTTCATTACCTTACTTTACATTCACCCCTTGCTGTAATCTGTTTCCCACACTATGTGACGTGAAAATTAACCAGTATTTTTTGCCAGTAAAAACATCTTAATCATGCACATTTTACTTGAGAAGGAAAATGACATATTATGATTGTATAGCATATTTCGATATTTTAGAGTAAAGGATTTGCCTGTTTTTACTTTTTTGTTCTCAAATGTGTTTGATTTATACTTAAACACAATAATTTAAAGGAAGACATTATTTACTAGTGGGATAAGAAAAATAAACTATTCTCTGAAAACACGTGTAATATCTTAAAGAACTTTACCCCTCAAGTTAATGTATGTTGTTTAAGGATGTTTTCCTCCCGGAGGAGGAAGGAGCCAGGGTGGGGGCGAAGGCGAGAGTAGCTAAGGGAGAGACGTAGGCAGGAGTAACCAGGGCGGAGATGAAGGTGGGAGTAACCCCCAGCAGGAGAATCAGGATGCAGGCCCACTTAGAGGAAGGACCAGACGGGACCAGCGGGACAACTGACTGAGACTGAGCTGGTGGTATTGGAGACCCAGGCGGAGCCGAAGAGCTAGAGAGACCAGGCGACATCGAAGGATCTTGAGAACAGACCGAAGCCACAGCGACAAGCGGCCGAGGTGGAGCCAAAGTGTCCGCTGACTTAGGTCAAGCCTCAGGGAAGAAGGAGTCTGACACAGCCAAAAAGGTGGAGGGACGAGTCGCAGATGAAGGGCTACGACTAACCAAGGTGGAGCCGAGGGTGCGAGGAGCCAAGGTGGAACTGATCGGGCGAGGTAAATTGATGGGTTTGGAGGTTCTAGGCGGAGCTAGAGGGTTGACACTCCAGGGCGTAGCTGGCGAACTGGAAGACCCAGGCTGGTCCAGGATATTAGATACAGACAGTTGAAGTGGAGCCGAAGGGCTGGAAGAAGCCAGCAAAGACAGAGACAAAGAACTGGGTAGCCCAGGCAGGGGTTTACAAAACAGCCTCCTTGACCATTACAGAGTTTTAAAGCGGGCTCTTTGGTCAAAACGAGAAACACAGATACTTCAGAAATGGCCCTCTTGGCCGACACGGGACAGGCAGATAATTCAGTAATAACCTCCTTGGCTTACGCACCTAGTCGGACATGTTTTGGGGCTCATGCTCCAGGATGATCATGGGCTCAGGCAGTGGCGCTGGCATGGTGGCAGGCTCATGCTCCATGTCTGCATTGGGCTCAGGTTTGAATTATCCTGGGGGTGTGGCTGAAGGCATGATGTGTACGGTGTGGACTGTGGCTTTGTGATCCTCCTCCATCTCACCAATGGTAAAGGGGAATCCACAATGAAACCGGACCTAGTCCATGGCTGTCTCTGGGCAGGTGTGCTTTAGTCTGCAGATTCAAACCTACCCAGATAAGAGGCTGGCGTCATCATAGTGGATGAGAAGTTGCAGATCCAAAACACTCACAATTGATGCAAAGAAATAAAAGAGCTGGATCTAAACACAGGCAATTGATTTTAATTCAATTGATAATAAGACATGGCAAAACATGAACAGAACAACAGACAATGAACTGAAAGAAACACAGGGCTTACATATCCAAACAAGCAAATCAACTATACAATCAACAGATGTCCTGTGTGATCAATCAAATGAAAAACAATGGAAACAAACTCAACCACATGAAACGGAACCAAAACCCATGCTAAACCCACACAAAACAAGCACAAGAACAGATCATCCGTAATAATCATCCTCATTATTTCTGCCCTATTCATCAGTACTGGCTCAAAGATAAATAGCTAGGTCATTTAAATCACTTTATCTCTCTGTTCAGATGTATCTCTTTTTTCCACATAGATGTATGAGCACACCTGCTGCTGTCATTAAAAAGCCTTTAAATGGCTTTATTGTTTTGTTCTCATAATGTCTGGTAGAGGACAATGCCTTAATCCAGAAATGGGTGCAGTAATTCAGTGTGTGTAGAAAGATTAAGTGATCAACTCGAATGAGGATTCTGTTCTCAGAAAACATTAAAATACTGTAATTATAGTTCCCTTTCGTTGACACTCCGAGTTACGTCGGATGACGACGAATGGGGTTTCGCTTAGAACACCTATCGACTTCGAGTAACAAAAACGAGCCAATGGCAAAGAAATGCCATGTGTCTGCGGAATTTGCATGACGTAACTCCGCCCCACCTCGTGGGTATAAAAGGAGGACGCCGGCAACATGCAGTTATGTTTTCGCTTCGGAGCCAAGAGTATCTCTTCACTCCACAGCCATTTATGACTTCACTCTACGAGACGAGCCATTCTCTCCGGTGTTGGTGTGATGGCGATCTGCTGCGAGTTCACATTGCCTGCTGATCTGTGCAGTGATCTGCCAGTGAGTGTGTTCTCCCTGCTCGCTTCAACATCGCAGAGTTTTTTTCTCCTCTCACAAAAGAGCTCGCACGCGGCACGTCTTTTTAAAGACGGCTCGGCCGTGCATTTAAAAAAAAAAAAAAGTGGCGGCAGATTGGTATCGGACTCTGATGGGCACGAGCGCTGTCTAGTGTGTAGGGCTTTTATCATGCTTGTACAGCGCTCGTGGGTGATTCATGTTCTCTCTGGGAACATGATCATCGCGTCATTTAGGTCGAGACTCAATTAACTCGCAAGAGTGAGAGTCCCCTCATCCACACCCCGATCTAGCGCTCCCCCGAGGTGTGCTACTTCGGCTGGTGGCCAGGGTGACCTGAGGGTTATAGTCTGGAACAAGGCGCCGACTATCTGTCCGCGACCCCTGCCCCCTCCTGTGTGACGGTGCCCGCTAGTGAACCTCCGATTCCCGCGAGTTGACCTTCGGGTGGCCCGCGAGTTTCGGTTGAAGCTACAGAGGAAGATGCTATGTCTGTTGTAACATCATAAGGTGGGCTTGGTTCTTTTGGAAGTGACGACTCGTCACAGCTGCCACCTTCTGGTGTGTTATGCTGTGCCTGAGTCTGATCCGGAGATGACGGCCATGCTTTCCTGGGACGATTGGTTTTTGGGTAAGGCCGCCGACCCGCGTCCACGGCAAACCCCAATATCTTTCTTCCCGGACGTGCATGATGAGATCTCGATGTCCTGAAAGACCCCCCTGTCTTCTCAGGACCGCTCGTTGGTCTCATCCGCCTTTCCCCCCTCACGGGGCCGCTGCCCATGGGTACACTGGGGTCCCCCCGGTTGAACGCTCTGTTGCGATGCTACTGTGTCCTCAGAGTGCTTCCCGGCGCTATCCTAAGCACCCGTCCGAAGCCTGTAGTTCTTTTCGTCTACACTAATCTGTGGCGAAATCCTATAGTGCCACAGGACAGGCAGCCGCCTCACTGCATCCCATGAACGTTCTGTGGTCTACCTGGCCCAGATGCTCATGGTTATGCATGAGGGCGGGACTGACTCGAGGCTCTTTAATGAGCTACCAAAAAACGCGCCGCCACTGACATTGCTCTCCGAGCGACGAAGGTGGCCGTGCGCTCTCCGAGTCAGGTGATGTTTACCACTCTGGGGCTGACCGGTCTGATGTGCTGGATGTCGGCAGACTCGTCTGCTCGACACCCCCACATCCCAGGTCGGCCTCTTCGGCGGTGCGGTTGAGTTCTTCTGCCCAATAGTTCTTAACCGCCCGGGAGCAGATTGAGGTTGTTCTGCCGACGGCCCGCCGTCCGCTCAGGTCCCTCAGTCTGCCAACCGCCGAAGGCGCCCTCCCACGGTTCCAACCCCGCCCGTTCACCCGGGCTGGCTTGGAAGACCTTGGGGGGATGCCTCAGCCCTCTCCAGCCCCACCCCCCGCTAAACGCCGGGTTAAGCGGCGCTTTTGAGATGGGCTGCTCAGAGATGGGACTTAGTTCTTTCCAGGAGTTGGTAGCAGGGCCACTCCTTTCCCCGGTGGAGGGCTGGGGAAGAATCCTTATTCAGAAAGAACTGACTCTCTCGTCTCTGAGCACACAGAGTTCTCGGACGTCAGAGCACCGCCCACAAGCCGTGCTCTTCTCGTCCCCCTCTGTCCCAGAGTTGGTTGACACGGCGTGCCGTCCACGGACCGTTTCGTCCCTCTCCCACTCTGTCGCCAGACCCCTGGCAGAGCAGGCCCCCGTGGAACGCTGGTCCTTCCCTGGCCTCCTCTGTCAGGGCGCGGATGTTAACTGCGCCCCCACACCGGATCGCTGTGCCGTCCACGTCCGGGCCAGTTACTCCGCTTCGCTGCCCCTCCGGGGGGACGCCTGTGGTCCGCATGACCCCGCTGGTACAGTTCTTGGGAGCCTGGCTAGAGCTTCCCAACTGTCCCGCTGGGTCGCCCGCACCATCAGGTTCGGCTATGCGATTCAGTTCGCACGGCCTCCTCCCCGCTACAGGGGAGTCCGCTCCACTTTGGTCGGTGGCAATGCCCCCATCATGCGAGCAGAGATTGTCATCCTGCTGGCGAAGGGTGCAATCGAGACTATCCCTCCAGCGGAGATGAGGTCCGGCTTCTACAGCCCTTACTTCATTGTCCCCAAGAAAACCGGTGGGTTAAGACCAATCCTGGACCTGCGCGTACTGAATCGCTCCCTTCACAGGATGCCGTTCAAAATGCTCACCGCCAAACGCATTTTCGAATGTGTTTGGCCCCAGGATTGGTTTGCAGCGATCGACCTGAAGGACGCCTACTTTCATGTCTCCATTCTTCCTCGACACAGACCGTTCCTCCGGTTTGCTTTCGAGGGGCAGGCATACCAGTACGCGGTTCTCCCTTTCGGGCTAGCCCTGTCTCCTCGCGTCTTCACGAAGGTCGTCGAGGCAGCCCTTGTTCCCCTTCGGGTACACGGGGTTCGCATCCTGAACTATCTCGACGACTGGCTGATCCTAGCTCACTCTCGAGATCAGGTTTGCGAACACAGTGACCTTGTGCTCCGGCACCTAGCTCGTCTGGGCCTTCGGGTCAACTGGGAGAAGAGCAAACTTTTCCCCGTGCAGAGGATCTCTTTTCTCGGTATGGACATCGACTCAGTCGCCATGTCCGCGCAGCTTACAAGCGAGCGCGCGCAGTCACTGCTGACTTGTGTGAGACAAATACAGGGCAAGAGTGCGGTTCCACTGAAACTTTTTCAGAGGCTCCTGGGGCATATGGCATCTGCAGCCGCGTTGACGCCGCTCGGATTGCTTCATTTGAGACCGCTTCAGCTTTGGCTTCGCGACCGAGTCCCGAGGTGGGCATGGCAACAAGGCACGCTCCGAGTACCAGTTACTCCGACCTGCCGTCAGACCTTCACCCCGTGGTTGAACCTCAGTTTTCTCAGGGCTGGTGTCCCCCTGGAACGAGTGTTGTCTTAACAGATGCCTCCGCCACGGGCTGGGGCGCCATGTGCAATGGACATGCTGCCGCGGGCTCCTGGACAGGACCCCAGCGCCTATGGCATGTCAATTGCCTCGAGTTGCTGGCAGTACGCCTTGCCCTGCACCGCTTCCGAGCGCTGCTCATGGGTCAACACGTACTAGTCCGATCAGACAATACCGCCACAGTAGCGTACATCAACCGTCAAGGTGGTCTACGCTCCCGCCGTATGTCGCAACTCGCTCGCCACCTCCTCTTATGGAGTCAGAGGCATCTGAGGTCCCTTCGTGCCATTTACATTCCCGGAGCCCTGAACCGTGCTGCCGACGAGCTGTCACGGCTTCAGCCCCTCCCTGGAGAATGGCGACTCCATCCCCAGTCGGTCCAGCTGATTTGGGACCAGTTCGGGGACGCACAGATAGATCTGTTTGCCTCCCACGACTCGACCCATTGCGCCCAGTATTATTCTCTGACCGAGGGCACGCTCGGCACGGATGCTCTGGCGCACAGCTGGCCGCGGGGCTGCAAATATGCGTTTCCCCCAGTGAGCCTTCTTGCGCAGCTCTTGCGCAAGGTCAGGGAGGACGAGGAGCAGGTCCTTCTGGTTGCGCCGTACTGGCCCACCCGGTCTTGGTTCTCCGAATTAGTGCTCCTCGCGACAGCACCACCTTGGCCAATTCCTCTGAGGAAGGACCTCCTTTCTCAGGGACAGGGCACCCTGTGGCACCCTCGTCCCGATCTCTGGAACCTCCACGTGTGGCTCCTGGACGGGACGAGGCAGGTTTGAGTACCCTACCACCTATGGTGGTGGCTACCATCACTTCCGCTAGAGCGTCGTCCACGAGGCACGCCTACGCGTTGAAGTGGAACCTCTTCGTCAACTGGTGCTCTTCTCGCCGAGAAGACCCCCGGAGGTGTTCGATCAGTTTCGTGCTTTCCTTCCTTCAAGATGGGTTGGAGCGAAGGCTGTCTCCCTCCACCCTCAAAGTTTATGTTGCCGCTATTGCCGCTCACCACGACTTAGTGGAAGGTAAGTCCATAGGGAACCACGACCTGATCGTCAGGTTCCTGAGGGGGGCGAGGAGGCTGAATCCTCCTCGTTCTCCTCTCGTTCCCTCTTGGGACCTCTCAGTGGTCTTAAGTGCCCTGCAGAGTGCTCCCTTTGAGCCTCTGCAATCAGTGGAGCTTAAGTTCCTGTCAATGAAGACAGCGCTCCTGGTTGCATTGGCCTCTCTCAAGAGGGTCGGGGACCTGCACGCATTCTCCGTTGACGAAGCGTGCCTGGAATTCGGGCTGGCTTACTCTCACGTGATCCTGAGACCCCAGCTTGGATATGTGTCCAAGGTTCCTACCACTCCCTTCCGGGACCAGGTGGTGAACCTGCAAGCGCTGCCCTCGGAGGAGGCAGACCCAGCCTTGGCACTGCTCTGTCCAGTACGCGCTCTCCGCGCCAATGTAGACAGGACGCAGTGTTTCAGGACCTCAGACTAGCTCTTTGTCTGTTATGGTGGGAAGCTGAAGGGAAAGGCTCTCTCAAAGCAGAGGTTGTCTCACTGGATAGTGGACACCATTGCTTTGGCATACCAGCAGCAAGGTCGACCGTGCCCCCTTGGTGTGACTGCCTACTCCACCCGGAGTGTGGCATCCTCTTGGGCTCTAGCGCATGGCGCCTCGCTAGCAGACATCTGCAGAGCTGCAGGCTGGGCGACACCGAACACATTCGCCAGATTCTATAATCTCCGAGTGGAGCCAGTGTCCTCTCATGTACTCGCTTCAACTAGCTAGTACCGGACCCGCTCAGGTGTCTTTGCTTGCTCGCCATTCCACTCCACGGACTGGATACGTGCGATATTCTGCTCAGGTGAGCTTCTCCGCAAGCCCTGAGTTCCTCCAGCACCCCTGATGCTAGCGCCAGTGTCTATTGCCTGGGCGTCAGCTAGGTGCCTCCCGTGTGCATGGTCCCTCCCAGGAGCTACCCCCACACGTGTATTTCCACTGTAAGCCTCTCTGAGCATGTGTCTTTCCCTCGGCAAGCCACCTTGCCACCCCTGAGGTTGAAATATTCCACCTGCGGCTGGACACCTCAGAGTTTCTCCATATGTTTCCTTCGGGTCATATGTGTATTTTCAAATGCCCCCCCCCCCCCCCCACTGGGTTGGTGATAATTGCATATTTCCTCTAAAGCTATGGGATATGCTTCCCAGTGTACCTTGGTATTCCTGTGTTAAATAGGAGTCCTTCGTCCTAAATCTCTCGAGGGCTCAGATTTACGCAGGGCACTGGAAGACAGCTGTGAAGGTGGCGTGATTAGACTGGTAACCTCATTCGTCGTCATCCGACGTAACTCGGAGTGACAACGAAAGGGAACGTCTCGGTTACGTATGTAACCCTCGTTCCCTGAGTAGGGAACGGAGACGTTACGTCTTCCTGCCACTTCCGCTGTACCGCGGGGATCGCCTGAGTTCAGTCTTGGCTCCTCAGCGAAGAAACATAACTGCATGTTGCCGGCGTCCTCCTTTTATACCCACGAGGTGGGGCGGAGTTACGTCATGCAAATTCCGCAGACCCATGGCATTTCTTTGCCATTGGCTCGTTTTTGTATACTCGAAGTCGATAGGTGTTCTAAGCGAAACCCCATTCGTCGTCATCCGACGTAACGTCTCCGTTCCCTACTCAGGGAACGAGGGTTACATACGTAACCGAGACGATCTTTTTCTTTGTTTTGAATCAGTATCATGTACGGCACCTTCCCACCTGTGTTTTGAATATGTTTTGTTCTTTAATGGGTTTGCTGCTGATGTTGCTCAGGGCTGCATTTCCTAAAAGCATTGTAAACCTAAGCAGATTGTAAAGAACATAGGTTCTGGACCATTGGCTTTCCAAAACATAGTGAGAAGCCTGCCTGGACGGCAATTTTAGGCATCAAGTTCCATTGCGTCAAATTTAAAATATATAACTAAAATTCAACATATTGACTGCTCGAGAGAAATGTTGACTGTAAAATACTTTTTAACTATGCTCTGTTTTAAAAAAAATCGATTGTAGATCATGCCCTAATGCTCATCATCATAGTCATTGGCAACTGATCATTTGAAACCTTTATATGTTTTTAATTCTGGCAAACATATTCCTATAGTATTTAAGCAAAGGCAATGTAGAATGAAATCTTCTGTTGCTAGTCAGTCTCTATCAAGGTTCTGCTATTGAAGATGTTCTCCATTTGCTGCAATGCAGTCTTTCTTTAGTGCTTAGCAACATAGAAATCAAGGACTTTTATTTATTGAAATCATTTCACATTCACCAACAGCACAACTCTAACTGGCTTACAAAATTTTTTAATTCTCTCATAGCCGGTAGTCATATTTATTCACCTTACACTGAAAAGCAAAAATTTTTCCAGTGTTTCAGCAGCAAAACAATCCAAAACCAACAGTGCAACCCACTGCAGAGATGTTTGTTTGTCCCTCACGGCCTCGCTTTCATACCCGTTAAAAATCAAAGATGGCGCTGCTGTGAATAAGGTCTATAAAATTTTAATTATCTTAAATATAAAACCTTCGCATTTTCATGAAACTTCCGGCCCACAATTTAGTAAATGTAATAATTGAAGTGTTCTTATACTTTCTATTAACGTTGCAGTCTCCTGTTTTCACAAGTGTGATTTCTGAATAGCTTGTGATAATCTTCTTATATGTCATACTTTTATACTTCACTAGGCTTTTTTTATTGTATTGTCGTAGCTAATTTAATTTCTGCCACAGTTTGCGCAGAATTCAACTGACCCCAATGACCATGTGGAAATCGAGTTTTTGTCTGTTATCATACCCTTACTTCTAAGAGTTGATAAATATGTTGCTGACACTCTCTGGTCTCTCTCTTCCCCTCACATCTTATTCATCACCTCACTCTTCTCTTCCCAACCTCTCCATGGTTGGGCTTTTCTGGTTTTGCTGCCATTGGGTTTTTTGCAGGTCATGTCCCAAGTTTGCAGAAGGGCAAATGTGGAGTATACCTGCTGATTCTGATGTTGTCCTAGAACTTTTTTGCTTGCTTGGGTGTGAAAGTGCATCAAATGCAATGTCACTGTTTTTCGCCAGCAGGTCCTAAACATGTATATAATATTCAAGATTAATGTGCTCCACATTTACACAGAATAACAAACTCTGTTAAAAAAACCCTTCCTATAAAGGCGTCACTGGCAAATCCCCACTATTCCAGAAAGTTGCAAAAACCAAAACAAAATTATGCTTCTTTATAAGATATTATATATATATATTTAAAATTTTACCCAGGGTCTGTTTGCTCTTTACTTTAATAGTTATTAGAACAACCTTTTTTGTTGTTAGCTTAGCATAATGCTAATCACTTTTCCATTGATTAGCTTAGAAACATGCAAACTCCACTAGAAAATCACTTGAAAATCAAGCCTTCCATCAAGCTGTCGATTTAAAAAAAAAAAAATTATTTATTTGTTTATTTGTTTGTTTGTTTAGACTTTGGGTCCTGCCATGTAGCAAGATAGTAAGGCAGCTCATTGGAACCCAGCTATTGAAAAACAGCTAATATGTTTGCTAAAATACAAAGTTCTGTCATAAAACTCTAGATGGCGCAGGCTGATAGGTCGTTAACTCCATTACATCATTCTCTATAGGGCACAGCTGATTGGTTCCTGCTGTATCAGTAGCCAATGAGCTCACTGTTCAACCTTTAAATACTTGGTTAGCATTTGCCAGTAGAAACCCTCCTCCTTCCCCAGCTCCACCTGTATAGATCTGATATGGGTATTATTTACACTCTATATTATTATTGCATACTGTTTAATGTACAACAACACTGAGGTGCAATTAGTAGGCATATATGCCTCTATTTATAAGAATAAATAGCCTCTAACTATTCACCTAGTGTAAATAGCATATCACTATAAAATGCTGCTATTTTCACTAAAGCCTGGAACACACAAAGCCGACAGGACAGTCTTTGTGCGTCGGCCGACTAAGTTTTCTCAGTGTGTTCCGCACCGTCGGCTGAAATTGGTCTTGCCGGTTTTTTTTTTCGGCCGATTTGACATGTAGAATGGGAACTCTGATTTGCTGTTCAGCTTAGTGAACGAGTCAGTGCACAAGAATAATAGCAAAACAGCGAGCAAAGAAGTCAAAAAGGTACAGATAGAATGCTGTTTTTATGTTACGTCATCTTACCTGAGTGTCCCTTGGCGAATATTTCAATATTAACATGAGTGGAGTGGAATAAACAAAGTGTTTAGCAGGATTGATATTCAAAACTGCTTTGTTTACGGTTTGTGTATCTGCACATCGGTGTTATTTGTTTATCGGTTTCCCTTTTTGAATGACGAATATAGACTAATATATCTGCAGAAATGGACAGTTGTCTCATTTACACGAGGGCGCAGAATGCGCATTCTAGCTAACAGTCGGCAGTAGTTCTCTCGGTGTGTTCAAGTGCATCTTTTTACCCCGACGCGAGGCGACAACACAGTCAGCTTTCATCAGCGCTAGTTCGTCGGCGTCGGCTTGGTGTGTTCCAGCCTTTAGTCTAAATAGCCGCTGCCATTAAAATGCTGTGTGCTGAGAAATAGATATCAGCATTATTTAATATCAGTGGTTCTCAATGAGGGGAACACTACGGGGCCTCAGCATGATTTAAGAGTACTTAAAAGAATACATTACTATTAATTATATATTTAAAAAAAAAGGCTGAGATGAAGAACCACTGATTTAGATGTAATGTGATATAATAAATGAAGAAATGTCACTCAATATGAATTTTTCTTTTAGTGAAATAATTGTACATGTGTCCACTCGCAGGTCCTGTCAGTGCCACACAGAAGACTGGTGTGCTGCAGTCGGCTGTTTGAAGTGACTGACATCAACAAAGCCCAAAAGCAAGCTGCTCACCAGAGAGAGGTCTTCCTCTTCAACGACCTACTTGTGGTAACTTGAATTTTTCATTTTGACATTTCTTGTCCTTGATTGCTGTTAATCATAACAAGGAAAAAGAGAGGATGACAAAATATAAGACATGCATTTTCCATATATTTATGGTCTACTACATTTGCGTTCACAATTGAAATGGTATTCTATATCCAACTTTATGCAATGTACTTGATCTTCCATCAGCTCTCCCAAAACTGTCACGGGTCTATGAAGGAGGACTCAAATGCAGAACGAGTGTAAACAGGTTTATTGACAAACATTAGACAGATGACAAGATGTAGTGGGAGAGGTGAACAGTCCAGACAATTGGCAGGGATGAGACACAAAGACAGCCGTTGCAGCAAAACTTGCCGATCAGTAGTTGTAGCTTAGCACAAGAAGACTGTAGACTGGAGAGTAGTATTTGCAGAGCAGAAAGAGACTTGAGAGTACTAGCAATAGCCAGACAGAAACTTCCAAGGACAACAGCAAGGCACTCAGGGATCTCAGGCTCAGCACCAGGCTTGCACCAAAGCACAGAGTGTAAGCAGCCAGGGACACTCTGCTAGCAGGGCTGGAACTAGAGACACAGGAGACAAGACAGACAGAACCGATGGCAGAACTAAAGCACTAACAAACTTCTACAAATAAAACACAATAGACTTAGGTAACAAAAAACTAGCTAAGCAGCACGATGTACACAGTGGCACAACATTCAACGAACTGGCAACACATGAGGGAAAGAGCACACATATAAAGGGAGCTAAGAACAAGAGGAACAGGTGAGCACCCTTAGACAAAAACAGGTGAACGCAGGTAAACGAGGACTCAAACAAGGGGAGCAGAGAACATGAGGAACAGGTGACAACATTCAGACAAACAAGGATTCAACTAGACAAGAGGGCGTGGTACAGGGAAACAAGGAGGCAGGAGCAAAGGAGCACATGGCAAACACAAACAAAACCACATGTTTAAGCACAACACAAACATAGAGACATGAAACAAAGACATAGACAAAGCTGCCTCAAACTCCTCAAATAATTTGGTCAAAGCCACAAAGTACAGCCCTTGAAATTAATCAAAGATTAAATGTCTGTTATAATTAATGGAGGGCATTAGACTGACTGAAAGGCTATCACAGCAATGTATTAAACTATTCTCGTAATTACAAGAGCTCGTTTTAATCTGGCCATAAAAAGGGAAGAGAAAACCAAAAAACACATTTTCCCATTACAATTATGGGTGAAACTGGGGGAAATCAGGCTTCTTCAAAAATACAAATGACCTTTGCAAAATGAATATTGATCGTCATAACTGCTTTTCTAACTTTGCTCAGAGAAGCTTTGGCATTAATTGTGTTGAGATATGAGTTGTCTCAGTGATTATTCTTCTCCTTCAAGAGGGTCTCCTGCCACCCGTAGATTTGTGGCAGAATGAAATATAGGTTCAATATTGTGGTATTGTGAGTAAACCAGTAGGGAGTCTGGTACTCTAATATTAAGTAGACTCTTAACACTACACTAATCTGTGTGGCCTTCTTTTTCTCATATGCACTCAAACACGTACATTCTTACCACTGACAGTTAGATAGCAGGGTTAATGACTTCAGAATTGAAGAGAGAATGTCAATTGAGAATTAAATTCCTGGATTTGAGTTGTTTAATAACATGCATATTACTAGGATATTGGCATTTTAGGCGTTTAGATTAATATGTAAATATGTGATGTGCGCTTTCCTCTCAATAACAAAATGAACACACAACAAAATTGAGAGAACAGCAAGCATTTAAAAAAAAAATAAAGTATCAGATAAGCATCTGAGCAACGTGAATATGCTTGCACGAGCTCTGCAATTCGGCACTCTAGTAAAGTCACGTCAGGTTTATATACATATATAGCACTTTATACAATAGATTGCTTAAAATCAAGCAGCTTTGCCATATTAAACATGAAAAAGAGTGTCAGTGTCTCGTTTCATCAAAGGTACAGCTTAATTTTCTACTATAAAACAGCTCTCCAGTGTGTTTATGTTTTCACTCGCTGTCGTCTGACATATTCGGGCTCAACGGGAGAAATTAACTGGAAAAGATTTCGATGTGAAAGCAGGCGGAGCATCCTAACTATTATGTAATCGCCACGGACCAATGGCAGTCCAAAGGATTTTACCAGATGGAGCAAACTTTTCCAGAAAGCGGTTTCGAACTCCCAAAACAAACTCCAAACAAAGTTCGTCTTGGCCTGATTTTGTTCGAAATTTCTTCACATCAGTTCGTTCTTTGATTTCGCTTGAAGTATATCGTGGCCTTATACTCTTTTTTATAGTGAACCTAATTAATATCTCTGTCTCTTTCCATCACAGATATTGAAATTGTGTCCAAAGAAGAAGAGTTCGGCCGCCTACACCTTCTGCAAGGCCACGGGGTTACTGGGCATGCAGTTCCACCTCTTTGAGAATGAATGTAAGATCCTACAGCTCATGTGGTAAATCCAGCCAGGCTCATTGCTAAAACGTGCCTCTACCTACATATTTGCAAAACTACAAAAATATACCTATACATAAAATTCACTGCAGTTTCCAGCTGAAATTAGCACTAGTGACAGTAAAACAACAGCTTTGATTCATTTTCACATACATTATGGTTACAGGGCATATTACTGATTAATTAAGACTTATTTTCATGTGTTTCCCACAATACTATATGACATCAAAACACTTTTACCATAGTGCATGATTTGTAAACTAATATATTCAGACATTTGCATAAAAAAAAAAACAGCTCCACACAGTATGTATGGCTGTTCTGATGGAGTAAACTTGCTCGAAAGCTCACCTGGTACAGAATTGCATGTGTTTAAGTCCCTTTAAACAAGAATCACAATAAAATAGCTCAAAGACTTGTAGAAGCAAGCTAAATGACATTGCTGCTTCATCAAATATGTTTGTTAATCTCACATTTGCTTATGTTAACAGTAACGGTAAGGTTTAGGGTTTAATGGTACGTTATTTCCAAATGTTATAGAGCATTTACCTTTTGGTGTCACTCACCATACATTTCATTTCCGAACTGCCATGATATGTACAACAGCCAACATAATAAAAAGTTGTCAGATTCACGTTCATCTGTTTCATATAAAGCTAAATACAATTTTAGTGACACTCACTGGACATCCATGTCAACTTTCACTCAAAATGTTACAGTGATAATTATAATATAGTCTATAATGTCTTATCTAGTAAGAATAATATATCAAAACAAATGGAAAAAATGTGCAAACTTACCGGAACTCTCAGACTGTTGGACACCTTTTGGACCCTTTGACTCAACTATATTCAGATCAAAATTAAATTTAAAAGCGTTTTTTCCCTCAGTTTTAGAATTGTGTAGGCCTACGTTTTAGCTTTGTATGGCAGTGTAAGTAACCTGGTCACTATGGAGTGAAGAAAAACTTCATGCAAGATCCAGACAATTATGTGCCTTTCAAACGCCCACTTCACTGATTTACTTCCAACAAAAAGAATACCACATGATAAATGAAGATGACAGGCACCCTCTCATTTTCCAATTAAGGTGGCCACAAGCATTTCTGTCTTCCTCCCACTCTTTTGCTTTCTCTCTCACACACACAAACATTCATGGCAGCTGGGCTCTAATTAAGCGAGATGAGAGTGTTATGGCTCACGCTCATATTTCACCCCTCTTGAATCTGTAATAATGACTGAACAGACTGGACGTGATATGAGAGACACACATGAGTAAATCAACAAATAAATAAACATGTTTTCACCACAACCTCAGACAATAAAAGAAACAAAATGATTTCTGAGTGGCCAGTCACTGTAGTGATGAAGTTATAAGGTTTAGTGATGGAGTTTATTGGGTTTAGTGATGGAGCTTATAGGAGTTTATTGAGGCAAAAAGTCACAGTTAATAGTTAGTTAATAGTGAGAATTTGACCCTAAACTTAAGTGTTACCACTAATTTTAACTAGAAAATGTGTTTTTTCTTGAGGAGTGTTATTTGCAGTCCATAAGGGCTCAAATAAAACAGAAATAGTATTATAAAGGTGTTATAAATGTGCTATAAATGCATTATAATGCTATTTCTTAACCTGGAATGACATAACTGCTTAACAAAACTTTAACATAATCAACTTACGGCTATGCTAACATCACTTGTGTTATCTAATAAAGCCAACTAACTATTTAGGCAGTGTTTTAGGTTACTGCTGTTGGTAATTATCTCTAAAATCTTGCCAATTTCATGATGAAGGTTATGGGAATAATTATTATAATCAATAACAATTGATTTAAAAAAGAAGCATTACCCACTGAAAAAAAAAGTTGCTGCCTTAAATTTTTAAGTACAATCAACTTGGAGGTTTAAGTCATTTCAACCTAAATAAAAAAAAACTACTCAAAAAGGGTCCCTATGGCTAGATTTTGTTTTGTTTTGGTTCTCAGATGAGAGAAGGAATTAAGGAATAGTTCAATTCTGTCATTATTCACTCACATTCTCTTCATTTTAAAATTTTCAAATCTATGACTTTCTTTCTTGCGTGAGACATAAAAGTCTTTTTTTTAAATAATATTCAAAATGTTCTTTAGTGCCAGTTAGTGACCATATCTTTTTTTAAAGTTCCAAAAAGTGCAAAAACACACCAAAAATGTATCCTAAAAGGATAAAACACACAAGTGCTATTTCTATTTTACTGTCTGTGACGTCATTGACATTGATATAGCATTTTTGAATCTGGATGTGAACACGTTCTAGACCTTTAGCAGAGACTAAGATTGTCAGTGAATAACAGCCTATATGTTTGCTAATATAATGCCTCTATTTTGTCTCATTGTTTTTCAGTCTATCCTCACGCCATCACTATTGTGTCTCCGTGTTCGGGTTCTGATAAGAAGCAGGTGTTGAATTTCTGTGCTCAGAGCGCAGAGGAGCTCCTCAAGTTCGTAGAGGACCTGAAGGAGTCCATCGCAGAGGTGTCAGAGATGGAACAGATACGTATTGAATGTGAGTGTGTCAAAATATCAGGTGCATGTGTGCGAGAAATTTTGAATGTGTACCTCATTCCACATCATTTTGGGCTTGTTTAGGAAAAGTCGTTACATTTCTAAGAAAATGGTTTCCCTCTGACTGACAGAACCCTTGTCTTTATAGACACACTTGCCTTGAAGGAAGGACCTGAGCCATATAGGCACCAGAGTATCATAGACTTGTGGGTGGGCTCTTTTGACTGGGGCTATTAATCAATCAAGTCCATAGATACTTTTTCATTTTTTCTTGCTTCGTGATGTGAATCAGCAGTCTTCTCTTGAATACTGCACATTGTTCCCATGGTAACACTGGATAATGCTGTCCATTTGCTGGGTTAACAGAAGAAACCCAGTTGTTTGCAGCCAGCAGCAGTGAAACAGATGCTGAGACACTTATGATTAATAAAACTAAATGTCCTGAAGAAAATGTGAGTGGCTCTTGCCCATGCAGATCTCTCCACCACAATCGCTAGGGTGTTGTAGGTTTGTTTCCAGGGCATTTACATTGACGTTTATGCTTTTGACATACCCATTTATCTAAAGCAAATTGAAATGCATTTAAAGCATACAGTTCATGCCTTCCCTGGGAATCAAACCCATGACCATGGTGTTGCTAATGCCATGCACGACTGTGTGACCTACAGGAAAGTTGCTAAGGATGCAACACTTTTTGCACTTCCAAATATTTTAGCATTGCACCATTACACTTTAAATTAACTAAATATTACATTAAGGAGCTTGTGTTTTACCTGACATACTTTATGTAATGTCTGCAAATGTACACTGGTGGTCAAAATTTTGGAATAATTAAGATTGTTTTAATGTTTTTGATAGAAGCCTCATCAAGGCTGAATTTATTTGATCAAAAAATACAGCAAAAAAAGTAATCAACTTATTTTACATATAGTTTCTTAATAAATACTTACACTACAATTCAAAGTTTGGTATAAACTTAATATTACAAGTTTTAGCACTTAATTTTTTCAGTTTTACGTTGCAAAAAGGGTTGCAGCAGGTGAAATAAAGAGATGGATTTAAGGCAGTAGTACAGATATAATAACAAGATTCAACGATAACAAAATACTCAGGATTTCTCAAGAATAACTTATGAACAGAACAAGTACAAACTCAAACCAATCAAGGGAACAAGCAACAGGTGCGACTGATAATCAAACAATGAACAAAGCAAAGCAAAGAAACTCCAGAAGCCAACAAAGGAAACAGAACTAAACATAGACAAAACCCAGCAATAAACAGAAACAAACACAGAAGATCTCCGTAACAGCGGCACACTTATGCATTTATTTATCCTAATTTTGCGGCCTTGGCTCTTCCACTGTTTATTTGTGCTGCATTTTTGTAAAAAATGGTGTGTATTTGCTTTCCCTGTGCGTCTGTCCTTTAGGAATCTCGCTGTTTTGATGTTCCATAATCAATGAAAAATTTCGTTTGTACATTGCAGTCAGGCTTTCAAGTATTCTCTGAAGGAATTTAGGAGGAAAGATAGGGAAGCAGGAACAGAGAAATGTCTTTTGGTTTCCATGAGGGAGAAAGACAAAAAGAGAAAGAGTGAGAAAGAGAAAGGAGCTGAGTGCCACTGGACATCAAAGCATGTATTCTGCTGTGGCCAGTTGGTTTTCATTACATCCTGTGCTAGAGAGAGCAAGGGTCCATGGGTAGTCTTGTGCTGTTTGTGTATCTGTGTCAGCAGTTTCACTGGGAACAGAGAGATAAGCACCTTTACTCTCTTTCAGGAATACAGCTGTAGTTGAACTGAGAGCTGTCATCTACACAGCTACACGTCTTTTCTTTTCCATATAAAGGAACGTCTCTTTGCAACCTACGCATGAATAAATCAAATTGTGAATTGATACTTTTACTTGTATATCATGTCTTTGTCTTTATTTTAGCACAGCACATAAAGGCAACCTTTTGAGGCAGGTAGTCTGTTATCCAAATGGGGCTGCATTCTAGAGCTCTTGCTATGCAATAGTTTCTCTCAATCTAACTATTTTAAAATGACAGAAAACTACAAAAATAAACCACGGTTTCAAGGAGAATATCTCAAAGAATAGTAAGGGGATATATAGTCTTTAATAAATAATTCAGAAGATCACTAAAGACACGTTGTAGATAAACAAACCACACAAACATGGGGGTTTACACAACACCCTTTTTCAAATAAAAACGGAAAGCTTTTTATGTGTTTTGGCCATTCATTTACACGACAGTAGCGTTTTGGGGGCCTGAAAACACAAACTTTTGAAAATGGGTTTCAAAGGGCAAGTTTTTGTAAACGATTCATAGTCGACTCTATGTAAACTACAAAATTGCAAATTTGTGTAAACTGTGATGTCATGGGCATGCGTATTACGTGTTTAGTCTACAGGCACGTGTTTCTGTACACATCACCAAGTACTGGCCTGGCATGAATAATACAGCATGTTTAGTCGTTTCGGCAGATCCATTTGAACGGAAATCGTTTTGACAACATTGTCGTCTGTTCATCTAAATTTTCTACAAGTGATACTAATTGGTAACCAAGGTAACTAAGGGTACGTTTACATGAAAAAAACTGAGACGTTATTTCCCTTACAGACGACACCATTGTCAAAACGATCCCCTTTTATACGACTAAAAACGCTGTATTCTGTTGCCAGGCCATTAGATGGCGATGAAACACTATAGACTGAACACGTAATACGCATGTGCATGACGTCATCGGCTTCACAGATTCGCGTTTTTGTTGTTTACACGGAGACCGTTTTCAAAAACGTGCATTTTGAAACCCATTTTCAAAAGTTTGCGTTTTCAGGCACCCAAAAATGCTGTTGTCGTGTAAACGAATGGCCAAAATGCATAAAAAGTTTTACGTTTTTTGTTGAAAACGGTGTTGTGTAAACAGCCCCTTATAAGGGGAACACGACAGAAAGCTAGAGCTAGACAGAAAGAAACAGAGAAACCGAAGAACGAGACAAGAACTAAACCGAACATTGACTTTCAAAAACACATAGATCAACCTGAAAAAAAATATTATTATGATTAATTGTCAGATAGAGTGTTTTCTTTCAATTGCTGTCTGCATACAATCTGTATTCTCCTTTTATCCTTCAACTTATTATGGTAATAAATATGTTTAATTATGTAGCATATTCTGTTTTAGTGTACAGATGATTTGTTGTCAGCTATTCTTTGTGCACTCACAGGTTTTATCGAGGCTTATTCCTTTCTAGTGGTTTCATTAAATCAGAGGGCATATTCCCCTTAAATAAGTCCTAATGTTGAGCCAGAGCTTTCTTACAATTTTGTTGGAGAAGGGAAAAACTCTTTTGTAGCCTGATTAGAAATGACAGGCAATTATCATCAAGCCCTGAGTGTAAGTATGGTGAATTGGAGCTCTGCTGTTTAGGGCCAGACGGCCAGACGGCTTGTTGTATTTGTTTAGCTGTTAGAGAGTGTGTGTATGTATGTGTTTCTGGCATGGAATTACAACTCTACTTGTCTCTTTTCACTGTCTTTTTAGGGGAGTTGGAGAAACAACAGGGAGCCAAAACTCACTCCATCAAGAACAACGGGACGCAACTTGAGTTGAGGGGAAGACCAGGCTCTCCAGGTAATTTACAACAAACAACACTCAGACACACATTTAGCTGCTGTATTTCTTACTGTTTGCAATCAACATCTGTCCAGGTATTACCTAGCAGGATTCACAGTGTGTGCTATACGTTTAAAATATCAAAACTCAAAATAAATAAATAAATAAGACTAAATTCAGTTCCAGACAACATTGTTCCCCCCAGGCATCATAGGGACCAGAAATATGTTGCTTTCTAATACCCTATGGATTTTTTAAAAAATCAGAATCAAATGTATTCTCTGCAGATAAAGCCATCCCAGAAACCACTGCGATAAGATAGCGGATAAAATCATTAAATATGCATGAAGGATTAAATGAATATACTAGCATTTCATCCCAAACTCAAAAGCATGAGGAAAATTAGTTCAGAAATGGAATATTTTACCCAATATTTGTGTGCACTGTTTGATATGCTTACAAGGCTTCATTAGCCTAGCAACTTGCTGACGGCAAACTCTAGCTTCTTGCGCGCACACTATTTGTTTGCTGTACAAAGTTGCTGTCTGTTTAATGTGTTTCAGATTAGTCACTTAAAAGTTCCATTAGTTAGCTTAATGCTTTAGACGCTAGCTTACTTAGACACAGGCCCGGCACCACGAAGGGACATTGCCCCCTCGGATCAGATTTTTGCCCCCTCAGTTTTAACTTGACCCCCACCCCCGAAACATGATCAATTTAACCCTTTGACGCGTACGATCACAACAGTGCGATTCGAAAATTCAAATGTGTTTTCGCGCTCACCGCTTTTCATACATCACAACCATTCAGGGTTTTCAACCACATGATGTTTATTTTATGTTTCAGACATTTAAATACACATAAGTACCAGCAAAAAGTCTATGAAAGCAGCAACAATAATCTTTTCAATTATAATTTAACAAAGTGTGTTATTCATATCAGATACACATTGTGTTGGTAACTATAAAGTTGACTCTATTCTTCATCCAGTTCTCCAGGCACTTTTCGCTAGCAGTGGATGAATTAAATCTGGTAGCGCAATCTAACATGGATCATAGATCAACATGATCAGTATAAAGAATTTTGAACTACAAAACACATTCACTTACATGTTTTTGACAATCTGAATTATTTCAGTAGTTCATGACACAAGTTTGTGAATATTTTAAATAAAAAATGAAAACAAAATAAAAGCGATACATCTGTCAGCGCTATTGTGGAAGCGGTTACTTCCTCCCCCCCAACATGCACCTCTGGAACGTGATTTTAACTGAGGGGGACCCAACGGAACAACCACCCCGCACAATGGCGTCCTTAGGAATGATGAATACCCCGGTTCGGCTCTGCCTAGACAGTAGATGAGATAAAAGTGAGTTAGCTAGGTTATGGAACAGAGTTCGAGAGTTTTTTATGTGCATTCTACATCTGTGCTTTCTACTGTAAGAAATAGAGAGACAGTGTGATTTTGTCTAGGGTTGTATTATTTATGTGAGTTTCAATACAGTAGTGTATTGAAACCTAAAACACCCCTCAAAAGTCACTCAAAAATACAGACTAATGAACCAGCCTTCAGACCAGTTGGGTTGAATCTAAAAAAAAAAACACCAAAAAAAAAAAAAAAAAAAAAAAAACACCAGTTATAATTCACTTCAAAATCAACATAAATAAATGACATTTCTCTTAATATTATTGATTTGACTGCGATGACACTATCGGATGAGGACTGAACTGAGCTTGATGATGACATCACTGTTTTCTGCAGAACTGCTTTATAGGTGAAATGAACTAATTTAATATTTGTTGATCTTTTCAATGGAACTATTTCAAAACTGAACTGACTTCAGATGAACGATTGCACATGTTTCTTTTAGAGCTGCTGTACAGCCGAAAAGATCTGTTAGAATCATTGAATCATTTTCCTGTTGTCACTGTAAAGCCTTTTAGAAACAATCTGTGTTGTATAAAGCACTGTAAAAAAAAAAGGTGACTTGATTTGACTTGAGATTTGAGAAAAATTAAAAAGAAGCCTATACTTGGGACAGTAAAGCACTTTTTCCATTTTTGGTGATTTAAATAGAGATATTTAAATTGCAAAGTACTTTTAACTACTAGTAGTATTTGTTTAATTTGTTTCACAAATGATTGTGTCATTTTTAACTGTAATGAGAATCATATTTTAGAAGATTTAATAAGAATTCCCCCCCAAAAAACTAATAATTTATTAAATATAATAATTTGGGGCAGAATATATACTTAAGTGGCATCCAATAATGTCACAGTAAAAAAAATCTGATTCTGAAATTTAGTTCACAAATAATATATTTCTTAAAATATTACTTTAGTTATTATTTTGGTAAAATATAAAAATGTGTAAAAACTCAATGGAATTAACACTTTGTTTTAACAAATAGAAAATTACATAGTTAGTGCAAAAATACTAAATAGATTTATATTTGGTCTCTCTTTTTTATGTAATAAAATACTGGCATACTCAATAACTCACCACCACTGACACATATAGCATTGGTTTGTTAGATTTATGCTGCTTTAAATTGTATTTTAAATAATTCAAACAACAATATTGTTGTAGAATAAGAAAAAAATATCCAGACGAACATTTTGTTGTATGATTAAAACCTAATTCCAAGCATATTTACTCAAATTTTCATCTTGTTTCATCTTCATCTCCTTAATCTTTAGCCTGACCTGGATTTCTTTTCTCACAGGCAACCAGGAATTGAACACATCACAGAGCGGACACAATGCAGTAGAGGTAAGAGCTCAGTGTTCTCGCAGGTAAGTCCCTACAGACCCCTAGAAGCATCCGTCAAACAGCGTCAGTAGCTTAGAGCGCATAGAACACATTAGGTTAGTGAACAGGAATTAACAAACTACAACAGCCATATGTTCCTGCTGGAGTGAAAATGCAGTGTCCTCAACCAGACGACCTTCCACTTCCCCTCAAGCCGATCTAAACGTTACCGCCGCCAAACCCAAAGTCAACAGAAGCCCCCTGGAGGTAAAACTCATCTGTCCACTGCTGCCCCCTCCTGTTAAATTAACACTGCAGTGTGGAGGAGACTTTCAAGAGCATTGCCAACAGAGGCACAGCTTCATACAAGTATGAAGAAAACAGTTCAAACTGCCCAGGAGAAAATGGAGAGTGTTTCAATGCACGTTACGCAATCTTTCCAGCATTGTAGTTGCTATTTGTCAAAACTACGCAAACAGCATGACTAAACTCTCACTCAAACATGACTAAATTTCTGTTTTTTATTACATGAAAAAATCCAGTTGCGATAATTGTTAGTCCATGTACATAAGCTTGCTGTGCTGTGAGTGGTATGCTTTTAAGTCACCATATTAAGTTTAAAAGTAGGTTAAAAAAAGGTCTTGAAACTCAAACTGCATCCTTTCAAGTTATTAAACTTATTGATTAAACCTAAATGGTTTTCTAAAAATAGTCTTAAAAATATACTTTTAAGATTGGAAGTACACTACAAAGGTGCAGTCTGTAAGAATGACAACTAGTGGTCGAAATAGGTACTACAGTCGAATTCAAAACATCGGAGGTCGTCGTCTCTCCCGCCACCGGCTCCTCAGACTGGACGGTGCTCACACTGGTTGCCAGTTTGAGCATACGCAACATGAACAAGCGCAATAGACAATGAAAATCTGCACATTGGCAACGTGCAGCATCACAGACCAAAACAATAACAAGCATTCCAGCCTGGAAACGCACATTTCAAAGTAAAATAACTGGCTTTAGAAGTGTTTTTCAGAGAAACGAGTATGTGAACTTAGCATGTTTCCTCAATATGTGCAAACATATTATGGTATTTTTTATGCTTTAGTAGAGTAAAAAAAGTACCATACAGCACCTTTAAGCAGACTTCTTTTTCACAATTGACCGTTAACAAAGACCCGCCCCCTTTAGTTACTGTTGCTATGTCCGACAAGCCACGCCGCTCTCACGTCACACCATGGTTTCACGCAGTGAAAAATACATTGCGGAGCAAAGAGGACACTGACAACGAGCAAAGAGACAGGTAAGACCAGGTTACTTTTGGTATAAAACAAAGTCTCAACATTCAAATTTGGTAAAATTATGAAGAAATTTAAACAATAAATACCGTTTTGTGGCTCTTTAATGTGTTGTGACAGATCACTGTAGTTAAAGCTGTATGTGAGCCGATCATCTCCTCCTTCTAGTTAATTTATAGCATCAAATAAACATGAATGAACATCAGAAGTAATGTTGTTTCAACAGTGGAAAGACGTCAGTACACACCTTTTTTTCAAATTCAAGTCCACCGATGCTAATCTACTAACTCCCCTGACTGCTTTGTCGGACAAAAATGGCGGATTCGGTGGATAGCGGATTATGATTGGTTAGATCGCCTGTCAATCAAACTCCCTGCGAAGGGTGAATTGACGACATGTATAAAGGCTGTGACATACCAAGCCGACATAAATGAACTAGCGGCGAGGAAAGCTGACTGTGTTTTCGCCTCGCGTCGGAGTCTCGGACAAAATTGAACACACCAAAAGAACTAATGGTATTCGCAAACTCACACTCATTGCTAACTAGGTAGCAGACGTTCAACATTTCAAACAAGCCCCTAACTCTAAACTAAATCTGATGTAGCATCCTTAACTCTCTGCAGGGTTATTAAAGACACTGTAGCAGACAAACCTTGCATAAAACACATTACCCAGAGGGCCGTGCGATTAGCATCATGATGCACATGAGGGAACTCAAGGACACAATGGCAAACAGGCACTGGGCATAGACCAGTAAATAAAATGGAGCAAACTGGCCTGTGACCTTTTTAGGAATAACAGTGGGTGGTTTAAATGGCAATGAAAAAAAAAAGAAAAAAAAAAAAAAAAGAAATATATATATATATATATATATATATATATATATATCTACTCAAAGCTAGACATATATTAACGTCCTTGTTAATGTTTACTTACTAACTTATTAAACATCACATTGATTGCAGTATCATTTAATGTAAATTTTAATGCAGCAGATTTTAAGTATACCAATTTAGTGTACCAACAGTACAATTGCAGGCTATTTATATTAAGCACATATGTAAAAAAAAAAAAAAAAAAAAAAATGTGTATAGTATACTTAGCATAAAATAAATGTATTTCAAATACATTTTGGTATATTTATTTTTCACTAGGGTAAATAGGATGAATTCAGGTCACTTTGCCATTGAGATGACTGACCATAAAGATGTTAAACTATTAGTACATGTTTATAAACATTTACAAATAATGAATCGTTTCCACTTCAGTGGGTTTAGTTGGGTACTGCAAAAACATGAACAAATAATTAATAAATGATTAGTACAAAAATAAATACACACCACAACAAACGAAGACCAAATGTATGACCTTTACAGAGTGTGGTTGAGTTAATGAATAATATATTATCATGAATAGTGTGTGAAGTGCTTACGATTACTAATTAAACTATTTTTTATCAACATTTGAAAAGTGCATTAGGTAATATATTATGAACTGAAGTTTAATGAGATTTGTTAGCAGTTTATTTACATTAAATAACCATCTGTTACGCATTATGTAACCTTTTATATATTTATTTAAACACTAACACACATGTTATCTAACAGCTATTTGAATTTATATTAATGAATGATCTGTTAAGCATTATTTAATGTTTGTTAATGATTTATCTTTCAATCATTGTAAAACATCTGTCAAAATCATTTGTGGATTTAAAACAAAAAGTACATGATCATATGAATTGAAAGTTTTATGGCATTTGTAAGCATTTCGTTCACATTAAATAACGATCTGTTAATCATTATGTAATGTTCATTATGTAAAGTTCATTAGTAAACATTAACAAGCACATTATCTCATAATATCTAGCTATGTGAACATATATTAACTAATGATCTGTTAAGCATTATATAATTTTTGTTAATGATTTATTTCAGAATGTTAATATAAAGTGTTACCAAAAAAGAGAGCTCAAACACTCTCTTTACAAACAGGAAATATGAATAACAACTGGTCTCGGCATTTCAAGATTCTGATTCCACAAATCAGAAGGATCCTAAAGAAATTGTTTAAGAAAATATATACCATTTTCAATCACACTTTAGATTAGAGTCCAATTCTCACTATTAACTATTAACTACGACCTTTGCCTCAAACTAACTCCTAATTACTAGTTAGTAAGATATTTAAGTTTAGGTATTGGGTAGGATTAAGGGATGTAGAATATGGTCATGCAGAATAAGGCATTAATATGTGCTTTATAAGTACTAATAAACAGCCAATATGCCAACAAGCAACGATAGAGAGAATTGGGCCCTAAATTTGTGTTACCCAATTTTTTATTAGAATAACCAAAAGAAAAATAAAAAAATAACAATAACAATTCTATATCCACCAGCCCTGTCTACATGTTTTGTTTAGCAGTCATATTTCCATTTATTCTACCATTAGATGTAACATATTTGAGGGTTGCTATTAGCCTGAACATGATCAGAGTGGCACCGACTTCCTGTCTGGCACTGAAAACCCTCACCTTAATCATGCCACATGTAAATGTCAGCACCCCACGAACCCCTGAAGGGCACCGGCTGTCAGAACACATCGCAGGCAGCAGAGGGGTCAGAGGAAACGCCAGCCATATCCTGGAGGAGAGGGCAAAAGAGAGAAAGAGAGAGAGAAACAAGGTGTCCAACCATTATAGACTAGTTGAGCCACCTGCCAATTTAGACATGGTAGTACCGCCGTAACATTTAATAAAACATGCTCTAGCTGTTATGGATGGCAGTGATTGACACATGATAGTTGGACAGGGATGTAAGGTTGAGATGGACTTGACCTGAAAACTGCAGACACAAATTTTTGATGAGAGAGACAACAATGGAAGCTGAAGTGTGTTGGAGGGTTGCTGAGCTTTATCATAGTCACATTTACACAGAATGCATTATTATTTTATAATTTATCAGCAGTTTGCAGTATGACACTTTTTTGGCACTTTCAGGTGTGGAATATGCAGATAAATCCATTTAACTAAAATAATAATAATATTTTTTGTTTTAGTGCAGAACTAAGGCAGCCCTAACATTCTAAAACTAAAATACCAACGCTATCTCATTACCAACTCGTACGAATTCGTACAAGTGAGTACGAAGTGGTTAATTCGTATGAATTTGTATGACCAAACTCGTATTAATTCGTACGATTTGTCTAAACCCCAGTGATGGGTAGGTTTAGGGGTGGGGTCAGCGGTAGGTGATTCGTACAAATTCATATGAATTTGATAACTCGTAAAATATCTACGATTTAGCAACAATCGTGCGAGTGAGGTCATATGAATTCGTACGAATTAGCCACCTCGTAAATTACGTACGAATTGCCGTGAGATTGGCTTGAAAAAAACTAGGTAAAACCTACAGTCATCATACTAGAAACTTCTGTTCACCAACACAGTTTTTACCTCACCTGAAACCCCCTTCACTCTCTATTCTCAGACAAAGTGGTACACCGCCAGTCAATTCGAGCCCTAACTACAACAGTCAAGAAGATTGATTCACAAGATGAAGATGCCCTCACTTTAGCCCTCAAAGCTAAACCTTGAGAGCCACCATCTATCCTGAGACCAAGCTAGACTAACTCACTTTTTCACCTGTGAACTATGTTCATCACTCCTCAAAGTCATCAATCCCAGAAGCGTGTCTGTATCCCACAGACAATCGTGGAGACATGTCATTAGAGCCCATGAGATGTTAGAAAGAATAAGAGAGTTGTTTGCAAGTCCAGGCAAACTCTTGTTTAAGCCCGAACCTTAAGTGTTAGAAATAGTGATGGCATGCATTAAGATGTATGTCGTCTGTAGTTTTCCAACTGCACCCTTCCCATTGTTTAACCCGTCCCACCCTTTCTTGTCCCCCTTCTTTCCTGAATCGTTCTTCATTCTCTATTCCTAAGTGGTTTCCAAGGGAGACACAGGCGCCCTCAGTGTCCTCTTAATAACCACCACGCACCTTAGAGACACAAAAACACGGCCCCCGAAACCCTCCACATCTGCATCCCCGATTCCAGCTTCCCACCCTCTGTCCGAGTTGCAAGACACAGAGCAAACCCCTTGTGCCACCCAACACTTCACGCATGTCTTTTGTGATGTGTGTTCACCGGAGGGCTGATGGCGGTAGAAGGAGAACAGTCTTATAACATATGATGCTATCTCTGACTGTTTTCTAAACTAGGTGTCAATTCACAACAGGCTTCAGACGTACCAGCTCAACACGGCACCGTCGAGCCCTGAGAACGCCGCCCTTCTCAACCACCAGAGGGAGCTCTTCCAGCAGCCTCCATTGCAGCACGCCAGCCCCACACTCTCGCACTCCTACCAGCCCGTGGCCCTAACCGAGATACGACCCGACACGCTCATCCAGTGCCAGCAAATAGTCAAGGTCATCGTCTTGGACAAAGGCGGTCACGGCCGCATGGAGGCGTTCCTCAGCCAGAGCCCCACTCATCACCAGCTCATCCAGTCTGTGCTCTCCACACCAGTGCGCTCACCTGACAGTGGAGGCAACCAGGGGGGGAACGACGGCTCACAACCTCCATTGCCTCCACCACCACCACCATATAACCACCCTCACCAGTATATACCCCCAGATCCCCGCCTTGCACTGCAGAGGACCCCAAGTGGCTCTCGTAGCCTAATGTAGAATAAAAACTGACTAAACTGCAGACGCACTTTTACAGTATTTATCTACATATGTATATATAGGAAAGAAATATAATTAAAAAAAAGCTATCTATATACATATATTTAAGATAACAGACATGAAGATATGGAGACTTTATTGACTTTGCAGATATGTGAAAACAACTAATAAGAAAATACGGTTTACTTAATCGCGGTGTATTTTGAAACGTTATGTAGTTTTAACAAATTTCTTAACGGTTTTCGTCTTTCTGGACACTCTCTGAGGTTATATTGCTGAGGACTTGTCCTTGACAGGATTTCTCTGGTGCATTTTGTTATAGACAAAATGATTTCACGAAAAAAAAAAGTGATACCTGACAACATTCGTTTCAATTCCACTGACACTTGCTTTTGTGTGGGAGCTGGTTTTAAGTGTAAAATCACCCTTTTGGCTTTTATTATCCTACTGATGTCTATTTAGTGTGTATGTGTGTGTATGCTTTTGACTGGAAAAATTATGTACGTGCCAAAACGAGGACACCCTCCACCGTGGACTTTTTGCACTCTTGAACGCTTAGGGCTAGAGTAAACATTTGTGCTTATATCGATCATTTAGATTCCCTACAGGTATACAAACATTTGAAAAAATATATATACATTTAAGCAGTACCATTAGCCACAAACTGTTTCTTCCCCCACTTATGTGGCCGATGTTGTATCCCTGTGAAATGTGATTTACTTCCTTATCACCTGTCTTTGAAAATGTCTTTTATCTCACTTCTTTTAACTGATATATGTGTGTGTAAATTAAGAATGTAGAAAGTAATAAGGCTCTTTCACATGACTCGTACCATTGTTCCAAAGTGTGTTGACGCTTGGGTCAAACGTTGGAAAACGACTCTAAAAATTAAGACAATTTCAACTTTGACCTCATTTTCTCCTGATCTTTTGAAATATAATTTAATTACCAGAAAATTTCCATGACTTATCATCACGTGAGCAGTGCCGATGCAAAAAATGAAAACAAGATGAGATCAGTAAAAACATGTTTTCAATATTCAAGGGGAATTTGCTAATGAATTGCACCCATCTGTAGCACCATTCATTTGCATGTTCTTGTTTTAGATTTGCAAATCTTGGCTCAAACATTGCCAAAAATCATACATTCTTTCGTCACAATCCCAGCGGACTACCACAATCTGGCATGCTTTACAAGGAAAGTACAGCATTGCCCCGGTGGACTAAAGAAGTATAAATGGCCATTTCTGAAACTCCTCTCCATTGTTTGATCATCATTTGATGCATTATAGCTGCCATTCTTGACAGCAACATAGTGTCGGCCGAGATCTGGGCCACATCTGGATTCCACGCTTACCAGATGTGGGCCGGATCTGAGCCGACACTTTGTCGCTGTCTGGGATCTCTAAAAATATGTACAATAGCAAGCAATTAACATGGACCTTTTGTGAATTACTCACTTTCTATAATACATTTTATTTGGGTAGAAAAAATAATTACGTAACATAATACCAGTTTGTACAGTGTTTTTAATCTGGTTGTTGAATAAGATGCAGGTTTTTAGGCTGAAATATTAGCGTTGGACTTTTTTTCCTGTTTTGACTCTTTTGCAAAGACAACAACATGATTATGCAATGCTTTAATTGCTTGTTTCTGTTCCTTTTTCGCCTGTGTTCTGATCCAGAGATTCAGTACTCTTTTCAGAAGCACCCCCTACCGTATAACATGAAGTTATAGTGAAAACACGAAAAGCCAGAAAATTCCGTCAATGATGGGGAAGCATTGTCTAACCTACGTCACCTCTTCCGTTGGCTTTCACTATGTTCACTGTTTACTACCTAGCTACTTCGTAAAATTGCCTTCGTGAAGGTCAAAGCGTGCAGAGGGCTGTGTTAAAGCCCTGATACGAGTCATGAGAAAGGGCTTTTAGTGTGTGGCAATGTATCCCGGCTCAACAATAGAAAAAAGAGCCAATCACAGCCAGCGAACCCTGTTTGCAACGGCTATAGTTCTCACGCTCAGGAATTTCAGAGAGTACCTGAAAGAAGACTGAGATTTTTTAATGCTTGTACTTGAACTTTATGTAGCAACTTGGAACGTATAAGGCCATTGTGAAAAGGCCATTCGATCCCAGCAACCATCTTTGGACACGTTGTATGTTTGTCTGACATTCTGTGAAAAGATGACAGAATGCTGCATTACTGTCGTCACATGACTCAGACAATGTAACATGGTTTCATTGTGATATTCCTTCATCAATACCCACAACTACATAAAACGCCCAAGAGACACATCATCAATACTATCTCTGCTGTTTTACTCCTAAAACTCTTGTTTGAAGATTTTCGAGAGCCAAGTAACACTTGGAACATCAACTGAGATGCACATTGTTGGCACAAAAACACTTTAACCTAAATGTTTGTCTGGCTTTATCTAGTTGTTTTCCCCCTGCTGAATGGAAAACATTTCAATGGTTTATTTTTGTTTTGCTTGTATGTAGCTCATATATCAGCATATAAAGCAGCAAAGAATTAGCTCTGATAAATGTTAATACCTACAATCCAACCATTTCTGAAAAAAATCTGTCATTGAAACATTAAAGTCAACATGAAACAGAATTCACCACCTATTTTGCTTCCACTGTGGAAGGTGTTAAGAATGTGTAAAGTGATACATGATATTTAGTGACCAGATATTTAGTGATTTCGATTGGACCATGAAAAGTAGGTGTTACCATAATGGAGCCAGACATAAATTTATGCTAAGAAACGTAGGCTAAAGGTGAAATTCATGCTCTATGGCCCCCATTGGTGATTTTTAATTTTTGATGTTATTTTCTAGTATTGTCGTAATTTTTATTAAATTAATGTTAATGTACTATAAACATTACATAAATAGCTGTTTACAATATCACATAAGAAAAACAAATTTGTTTAAGAGGCACAGAAACCAGGAATGTGTATTAATTTGATTTCATGTCGACTTTAAGCTGTAGGATTTGTAATCGTAACACCATTGATATTCCATAGTTAGCAGTGTGTCCTATTTCCTCTGTTTTCTTATGATTGGTCGTTTGTTTCATAATTATATTGCTGCTGTTTGGAGCTCCGAGTCTCATCTTTGTCTCCTCTTCTCATTGTGTCTTTATTTCCATGTACAATGACGATTTTTACACCAGGTGTTTCATATATAGAAAGTCAATTGTGCAACCTGGACATCTGAATTGTCTATTCCTCTGAATGAACGCTGCATCCTTTTGTTTCTCACACATTTTCATTCCAAAATAGAATTTCTGTCATTATTTAATCTTCTTCATATCAAAGCCTGTTGTTGTGTCAGAGTTTAAAAAAAAATCAAAATAAAAAAGTTAATTGTGACATTATGTCACAGAATTATGATTTCATATCTCACAACTGCAATATTTGTGACTTTATTATGCGTTCATCAACTCAGACTCAATGAAACATATATGCGTTTGGTAACATATCTGCAAAATGATATGATGTTCTTGCACGTCGCTGCACAATGAAATTGAAATGTTCAGTGGATGGCACTAAAAGCGCGTTCAATTTTCTCTGAAACCGATGGTTATGAATGTGGCAAGATAGCTATGCATGTATTTCTGCAGTTTGGAAATGAAATGTCCAGTGAGTGGCAATAAAAGGTTAATGCGCTATATAGCGTTTTACAATAATGTACCACTTACATTAAACCATACCCTAAACCTAACCGATAGTGTTAACAGAAGCAAACGTAAGATAAAAATATTTCCTGAAATATTCCATTGCCATTTTATCTTGCTTCGACAATTCTTTGAGCTCTTTTGTCGAGTGTTATGACTTCTGTTTCACGCATCACAAGTGTGCAACACTGTACCTATTGAGCAAACAAGCTAGTTTTTGTGAAAAAGGAATAAAAGTTGTGTTTTATTGCCACTGGTGGTCATTTCAACATACGAGCATACATTTTCAATGAGCCTTTGTTGGATTCATGTTACTTTTGTATCAGAAAAAGCGGTGTGAATATTCTTCAAAATATTTCCTGCATACAATATAATAGTTTGGAACAACATGAGGGTGTAAATAATGACAGAATACTTCACAGATCCAGCCTTAGAGTAACAGACAGCTGTCATGAAGATTGGTCAAACATTTCAACAGCAGCTTAGTCTGGAAAAAAAGTGTGTAGGAGAACTGCACAACCTGCTTGAAAAATGGTGAATGGTTTCCTTTATAAGTAATACTGAGTGACAGGAGTTCACTTTTTGTCTTTCTCTCTCCGTAGCCTTGCATTTCGCCCCTGAGGGAGTTGGCGTGGAGGTGATGAAAACAGGGAGCCAGATGAATTGTGCATGACCCTGGTTTTGAGGAGTTTATTATGCTTGAGCGAATGTGCCCTGGCTAGCGAATAAGATGTGATCTAACTCAACACATGAGTGTTGAATTAAAGCCTTCACACAACCAAAGGCTATGATGCTAATGCTAACCTTGGTCTAGCCTGCAGAAGGGCTATTGCGCTGGTGTGCTATGCAGCCTTCAAGTCATATCAGAATTATGGTATTTATGAGATTACTGCACTCGAGAGACACCATAATGTTGTAATCATCATTAGCACGTATGTTAACTACTCATTTAACTGTTTTTGTTATTTGTATTATTGAAGAGACATTGTTTCTCATCATTCTTTGGGGCAGCACAAGAATTATAAAATACATAGATGAGGCATTAACTATACACTAATGTGCATCGTTTTGTTTCGTAGCAGTAGAGCTGAAAAGCTAACTGTTTTTGTTCGGAAGTGAAGACAGGAAGAAAAAAAAATGCTTAAAGTGCACATTTTATTCCAAAAAAGATCACTTGAACACATCATGTTTTACTGATGATTTCACAACTCATTAAAACATCCCAGGAGAACTTGAAGACAGCATAGCATCAACGTTTATTAGCACTACTTTTGACAGCAAGTTATTGTGAGTTAGCAAGTTATTCAAAAGTGTGTTTGAAAGGCCCATTATACAATTGTGTGTTTTACTCTGTCTATGATAGATTTACATTCTATTAAACATGTTTTCTGTCTATTCCAGGCCTACATGTGTGGTCTGGTTATTTATTTACTGTCCATTTCAGACTGACATGAGTGGTTTGTTTTATCAGTAAATGCCATGGATCAACACAGGTCAGAGGTCAGCAAACTTATAATATCTATTTTTCCTATCAAAACTACTGCTAAAATGGAAGGCAGTAATCAAATATCACTGTGAATATTGGTTTTGGCTTCAATACTGCTGCTTTGCTCTACTGGATTGTTAGTGTATGTCAAAGTATGCGAGAAATAAAGTAAGACCATAGTTCCTCTCAAGACATTCTTATTGTTTCATTTTTTTTTATTTAAAAAAAAAAAAAAATCACTAACTGTTTTGCCTTTATAGAATTTGAAACTAATCAACAAATAATTTTTGTGAGGATAAAAACAATTACAATCATCATAATGAAAGTTCTCTTTGTAGCTTTGGTAACACTTCACATAGACCTTGATCAGAGCAGATGGCATAGGCCCATTTAATTTGACGTAAAATGAAAAAGAGACTATATTGAATAAATTCAATATTCTGTACAATGTTAAAGACTCCATGAAATCAATGTTTTAGTTCATGTCTTTGAAAGCTTGAGCCCTTCGATATGTCCCACCCAAACTTCCTGTTTCAACAGGAAATACGCATGCTAAGGACCGCAGTGTCTAGCATCAGCCGCTAGCTTGCCTCTTGAGGCCTGGGGAGTGAGGTTTACTTGCACAGCTCTTACTAGTTTGCTTCTGTTACACTCAACCCACTAAACCTCACTCCCATCCGGGTCACGGCACCAAACAGGCCCAGATTGGCTAATCGGGAGCACCGGGAGAATTCCCGGTGGGCCGGTCTGTTTTATTGGTCAGGGGGGCCAGTGTTGTCATGGCACTTTGTTGAATGCCTTCCCTATATAGACTCCAGTCACAGCTCAGCCCCACTATTTTTTTATTATTATTTTCTCGCAGCCCCACAAAAAAGAGTCAGTTGTTAGAGATGTGCGAACAAAACATAAGAGTTCCAAAACATGGAAAATAGTAGCCTAGGCGCAAAGGCGGCGCTGAAAAGGCCAGAATAATAAAACATTCTCTAGAAACTCAAGCGGCCAAATAGCCTACGAGTCAGGGCCGTACCCACCATTGAGGTCCCCGGGGTGTATAATGAATGTTGTGAAATAATTGCCTAATATTAACTCTAATTTGGTGCTGCAATGATTTGCATATCGCGACGATAGCCGGGCTCCTCATCTGAGCCGCTTCAGCACTCAAACACCGCTCATAGGCAATGGCAAAATGTTTGAGGTGACCAATCAAAGCAAGCGGGATTTAAATTTACAGAAGCGCGAGCCGCGCGAATCCCAACATGACGCTTCACGGGATAAGATGCAAGTGGCTAAACTAAACAGCTGTTTTAATTACGAAAGAAGTTTTAAACGACCGACAGAAATAATCAGTTTGCGAAGACTGTATCAATCAAAGCTCAGCTTCGGGAAGGGGAGATTTACAGGTAAAGATAAAGAGACTGAGAGAAGAAGAATGAGAGAAGGAGATGGAGATGAGAGAGGAGAGCAGGTCGAGCAATAGCCTATTGCATATTGTGCCCAGAATGAGAATAACTTTATTACAATGGATTCCTATTTAACACAGATATACATATGTTCTTTGCCGATAACAGTGTAAAAATAAGCTCAATTTAACAACACAAGCACCTATATATATAATATATTGCCATTATTATTGTATAAATATATATATATTTGTATACCTCAAATGTGTTTGAATATTTCCCCAGTATCAGCACTGGGACTTTTCACTGTGTGTATTACTTCACTTGTCTGGGTGGGGGGGCATTTGCCCCCGAACCCCTTAGCAAGATCACTTTTGGGACCTCTGTATTTATAAAACCCTGTGTACGGCTATTGCACTGAATAGAAATCGATATATTTTATTAAATACAATGAATAACAAGGCTGTACAGAACACTGCACTATTGCAGACTTATATACTGAGGTTTTATTTACATTATTTTAATATAGTCAGTCGGGAACTAAAGTGGGCCTGTCTAAGGCATGAAACTCCAGGGCTGAAAATGAGTCCCACTCCGGTCCTAAATTTGAACCGGTGTCTCCAGCATGGGAGGTGGGCGCGCTAACAAGGACGCTAAAGACCGCTAAAGGCCAGGAGAGAGAGAGGTTTACATACACAGCTATTAGCTTGCTTCCGTTACACATATATAATATAGCATTTTTAGTTGTTTTTGTGGGTCTGTGTGAATGGGGATTGCTTTGACAACGTTGTTGGCAAAAAACATGAAGGAAAAACATTTCAGTTTTTAGTACATTATGCCGTGTAAACGTAGCTTAAACGATTTACAGTTGGATTGTACAGATAGGATTCTCATAGCCTTGTTTTCATTATTTCAAATTGAATGTTATCTACTCTAAAATATTGTCTATTACACATATGATATGTAAATATAATTAGTTACATTACTAATAATCCTGATGTATTTACAAGCATGCTTAGAAAAAAAGTTATATGAAGTATGTTCATTAGCATGACTTAGTTCTTACAGTTTAACATGAATGCTGTAATGTAAATGCTGAAATGAATGAAAACAATGCATGGTTTACACAATCTTTTTTTTTCTATTTTTTTCTTTTTTTTCATTTAACACAATATTGCCATCTAACAAATGATGCCCAGAAAAAAACCCCAGAAACCCAGAAAGTCTTCAAGGTTCACAGAAAAGACATTTTATGATGTAAAACCTGTTGAAGGAGTTTTAATCATAAATCAGATGAGAAAATGACTTTTTCACATGAACAAATCACTACGGTGCAAACAAAACTACTTTACACAACTTTTTTGAGTTAAGTTTTTCAAGATACTAGATTTTCAGCCTGTTTTACATGATATCTCATGTAGGTTTCATTAAACCTTAACCTTATACTTTTGTGAAGTTTACATTTCTTGCAGTATGACATACAAACCTCCATCTGAATTTAGTGTACATGTGTTGTGTCAACTACCTTGTGTCAATTTCATTCTGTCATTCCAGTTTTTTCAAAAATACAAATGGATTTCCTGTTAATTTAGTTCAATACATTGTGACAAGAATAATCATACATGGCCTTCAAAATAAGCCACTATAATAATACCATATATGCTGAAACCAAGAGAAACAGAGCACTAAACACATGCATTCACTCGCCAACTTGAAGTACAGGAAATACTGTGAGAAATTGTATATTACACAGAAATGCAACGGTTACGTAGGCCTTCCAATGGCCTATCAACTGCCTGGATTATTTCTAGCTTTATACTGATAGTCACTGAAATGTATTTCTTCTCTTAAGACAGACTGCAGCCCCCTCATATTGCGTGATGCAACATCAGAGAGGGATGTAGAGAAAGAAATGCAAGAAAACAGATGAATATGTGCGTAATCCACTTCAACCTGCTGTAGATTCTCCAACAGGAAAAAAAAAAACCAGAATGGAATGGAGGAATAGTTATTTTGCCATTGGTTTAATGGTCATTGTACAGGAAAGAGGAATGATGTCAGACTGAAGCTTCATCCATACTTCCTGTCCGTGAGGATTGTTGTGTGAGATCATTGGCATCCGAAATTGTGACCTCTCTGGGTTTGGTCATCTTGTGCCAGCGCTGAGAAGGAAAAACAATAACCAATGACAATTATTGCACTTTACTACAGAATAAAAGAGAGAGAGAGAGAGAGAGAGAGAGAGAGAGAGAGAGAGAGAGAGAGAGAGAGAGAGAGAGAGAGAGAGAGAGAGAGAGATTGTTTGAAGGAAGGACATTTAGAAGGAAGTACATTTGGAATTTCCAAATGAAGGAAGTATGCAAGTTTGGAAAAAATACATCCAGAGTGAAGTAAGTTTGTTTGAAAGTTTGTTCAGGAGGAAGAATGAAAGAAGGGAGGAAAGAGGTTTAGTTGAAAGGAAGTTCATGTGGGAGTATATTTGGAAGTTCGGAGGTTTGTTTGTTCAGAAGGGAAGTTTGAAAGGAAAGGACTTTGAAAGGTTTGACTGCAAGTTTATTCTGAATGAAGGAAGAACAGAAGGAAGGATGTATTTTTAATTATTCAGAGGTTTGTTTGCTTGGAACGAAGGAAGGAAGATTTGAATGAAGTAGGGAAAGGAGTTTCTAAGAAAGAAAGTACATTTGGAAGTTCAGAACTTGTTATCCTGTTTGAAAGGAAGGAAGTTTGTGAGATCAAAAGGAAGGATGTTTTGAATTCAGAAGGAAGTTGGGAAGGAAGGGGGTTTATGGGGAAGGAAGTACATGTGGAATCTGTTGGGAAAGAGGCAACTGTGACAAAATGTGAAAATTGTTTGGCCAGAAACAAACTGTCAAAAAATTGTTTAAAAAGGGTCAGTACCCTTAAAAGGACAACTTTGTACCTTATCAACCTCTAAAAGTACTGTATGTAGCCTTAAGGCACTACAATTAACTTGTATGGCTAAATAACCATAGTACAACGTACAAAGATGTCCCTTTATGGGCACTGCCCAAGTACTGCCCAGCTACAGGCTGTTATAATATTTATCTGAGAGTGCACTAAATCCATCAGAGGTCTTGCCTGTCGGATGCTGCCTTTGGTAGTGATGAACATATAGATGATATATCCGGGTATAAGAATCATGGAAGAAAGCGACATTAGCCAGCCGATGCCCTGACCCCAGGCCGGGTACACATACTTCCCTAATGTCAGAGGAGTCATTTCTATGGCACTGAATGTGAAAACACCCTACAATCAGGAAACACATAAGACAAATCAATCCTCAGTTCATTAAGGACATGAGTGTTTAACTGGATAACCAATTACTTAATACACCATACAGTTCAGGATAAAAGTGATTTAATTTATAGGGTGTGTTCACACTTGGCATGTTTGGTTCGATTAAAAAGAGCCATGGTCCGATTGCTCTGTTAATGCGGTTCAAGTGTGAACGCTACCATCCGAAACCCGGTGCGCACCAAACAAGTGAACCCAGACTGCTAAAAAGATCTCGGTCCGCTTTTAAAACGAAATCTGGTGCAGATCGAATGAAATATCAACGCAACACCAACCAAAGACAGCTCAACGAACCAAAAACAGGACATGAAGTCACAACATGTAATCCTAAAAAGTAGAGGTCAACTGATTATTCGGTTTTGCCGATTAACAGATAACGATTACAGATCAGAAAATCGTTTTTCCGGGTTGCATCTGTTATATTAATATCATTATACAGTACGAGAGCGGCCTCTAAAGGCGAAATAAAAACTAGCACTGACGCTTCAAGGAGTTTATTTTGACATGTGAGGCATGACATGGTCGCTTTGCATTAATATATATCCCGCTGGTCGCTTTTATACATTCGTTCTCCAGCGAAGTTGCATATTTAAAACTAGTGACATCAGAAAGCACATATATATGTTCATGCAGGCAACAGGAACATATCAGAAACAAATCAGAAACGCATCCGAGCACATTTAGCCCAGTGCACAGCATTGGTTTGGTTATTTTGTTATATACTTTCGATAAGTAACACATTTGTGTGTGTCGTTTTATATATTTCTGTGTTAAAAATTATAGTGCAAACCAGGACTAAAAGTTTTTTTTTTTTTTTTGGTCCGGACCAAAAGAACCAAGTGAACCGAACAACAAGTGTAAATCTTTCAATTGCAATCCTGTCTAGTTTAAAGTGGTTCAACTTTGAAAACATATCAAATATGTTGCAAGTTGCAAGTGATATACTTACCAAGCAAATTGTTGGAGTAAAGTACATCCAGCATTGTTTCCAAAAGCCACAGGGCCGATAACCAATCATGTCTTCAATATTTTTATAAAATTTCTCTGCGCCTAGAGAGAAGAGATGCGCGCACACACACAGACACACACGCACGCACGCACGCACGCACGCACGCACACACACACACACACACACACACGGGTTCAGGGACCTACATGTAGCCTATGAACGTTCATATATGACTCCCTCATATTTAAAAACGGTATTTACAATAATCACTTGTAATGGAAATCAATACATCAAATATAACTTCAGAAAATTGTAACAATTAATGTTCACATACTGTATCTGTAAAGACTTCTCATACCTTTTTATTCCAAACTGAATGTGTGGTCAAATTAGCAGAATCTTGTCTATTGTCAATAGTGCAATGATATTTGAAGCACTGCTCACACAGAAGTCACTTTCAGATCAAGTCAACGTGGCAAATCTGCATGACCAACTTTAACAAATGCAAAATGTACATATGGAAATCTTTTGCCCTCACGTGAAATTCACAATCGCCATTAAAAAGCTTGTGAAAATTCACCAAATAAAGGTAAATGTGTCCGCAATTTGAGCTTAAATTGTTCAGTTTTTAGACTTTCGATTACATTCACATCTATATATATATATATATATATATATATATATATATATATATATATATATATATATATATACACATATATTTGTCAAACTAAAAATGTCTCAACCCTGTGTAGTCTAAGTTTAAATTAGGAGATGTACCGTAAAACCAAGAAATGGAGGTTGTCTCAAAGAAGACCAAGAACAGAAGACACATTCCACTGGCCGAGTAGTAGTCAAACAATTTGAACACGTATAAGCCGCCCTAAAAAAAGAGCACGCACATTACTATAAGATAATAACTTACTGTCTGACGCTGAAGACAACAGACTCTTATAAAACACTAATAACACAGAAGTTTTCAGGCAGTCATCTTTTACCTGGGTGATGTTGGAGAAGCCGATGATGAAGGATATAATGCAGACAATGAGGATGAAGACTTTCTTTCTCTTCCTCAGGACTGTGGGATATTCGTCCATTAGAGCGGTTATGAAGCCTTCCACTGTACAAAACTGTTACAGACAAGTGTGCATGTACACATTATTATACTCACGTCATGCACTGAAACAGGGCTTTCATGATGGTTGAAAGTTGATTATAAGACACTTTTATGAAAACGTATTGGAAACCATGTTCGAGCAATTCCACTTCACACGTCAACATAAATTACTAGCATTTTTTAGTAGTTAGTTCTTTTAGAACTAGGAAATAGAAACATGTAGACTGAATTTAGACCTTACAGAATGAATTTCTGCAGCAAGGCTTGGGGGTAACTTTAAAATGTTACGTTTTTTGTAACTTTTTGTTTTTAAAGCAAATGAATAAGTTTCAAAAATTTGGCCAAAATAACTCTAAAACAAAGCATTTATTATTTATTTATTATTTTCATTCATTATTTTCAAGTAAGATGAAATAATTATATGATACAATTGTGTAAGTTTGTTTTATGTTTCGAAGAGTTAAAGCGGTGTTACTTTATGGTATTCATGGAGTTACTTATCAATAGAAAGTAAATATGAAAGTATTTTGTGTTTCTACATGTTATCTTACAATGTAGCTAAAATGGCTATGTGAAGAGACTACATTTTATGTGCTGAATTCGCTTGTGATCTTCTTTGACATAACTTTCACACACCTAACACAACAAAACTAAAGTAACACCACATTAATCATTTATAAATAGTTTAGTTTTAATTATTAAAAAAATCAGTAAGCTATGAAATCTATAGAAGAATAATGGTGCGATGCAGGTTTGTATTGTGATGTATTGTGGGTTTAATACACCTTAAGCTCTAGCAACAGTCTCTAATACAAATAATAAATGATTTTGATTCATCAGATAGAGTGTGTGTGTGTGTGTGTGTGTGTGTGTGTGTGTGTGTGTGTGTGTGTGTGTGTGTGTGTGTGTGTGTGTGTGTGTGTGTGTGTGTGTGTGTGTGTGCGTGCGTGCGTGTGTGTCTGTCTAGTACCTGACTGTCCAATCCCAGCATCATGAGCATTGAGAAGAAGAGAATAGACCAGAGTGAAGACATGGGAAGCTGTGTGACCGCTTGCGGATAGGCCAGAAATGCCAAACCAGGACCTGAATATCATAAGTGTAAATATGACTCTAATTTCATCATTTCAAACTTTACAAAAACAAAAAAAAAACATGTCAGGTTCATACCAAATCATGCTGAAAGTCACGATTACTTTTGTTCTGTTATAACTACTCTTTTTAAAAGTATGCTGAAGTGTACTTTTTCATAAGGGTTTGCAATGATGTCATTTGTAAATGTATAAAAGACGTACTGACCTGAAGCAGCCAGTTCTTCAATGGGTCTCTTTGTGATGTGCGACATAAAGCCCACAATGGAAAATATGACGATCCCAGCAAACATACTGGTGCAGGAGTTTATACAGCACACAATGATAGAATCTCTAGAGACGGAACAACAGTCAGATCAACTGACTCGAAAGTGAAAAATGGTACAGCACAAACTGAACATAATTTCATAGAAAATTAAATTCTGCACATCAGATTGCATGACAAGTACACGCCACATGTACATAATGTCTGAACATCTGGACAGAGACTAGTATTTCTTACTTGTAGACATTATTGTTGTAGGAGTTGTAACTTCCCAGAGCAATGAGAGAACCTAAACCCAGACCATACGAGAAGAAGATCTGAGTGGCAGCATCCAACCACACCTGAGAAGAAATGCAAAATGAGAAGCTGTCAGTGCATATTACCATTTTTTGTTATTACATGCATTTGATATCTGATTTAGCCAACCTGAAGATTTCTGTAAACTACTTCAGCTATTCTTAAAGCGTAGCTTGACATGTTGCAAAATAAGAAAGAACCGAAATATTGAGGATACCATATCTTTGAATAATAATGTCTGTGAAATACTGCATCTTTCAATAAACTGTAAAATGGCATCCTCCGTGGACATACAAAAGAGCAAAAGCTTGTCTGTGAAATGTACAGACAGCAACAGTTAAAGTCTCAGTAATATTTTAAAGTATGGTCAGTTAAAACATTTTGGTTTTGCTCACTTGCTCAGAAAAATGCTTATCCTAATAGCTTCAAATATGTCTCAAATATTAACAGTAATTATGTTATAAAATGTAAAACATCATTGAATTAATCTAGATATTACAAAAAGGCTGACTACATAACACCTACACTGTATAGTTGAAACAGTACATGTACAGTACATGAAAAATAGTAAGGTGTGCATACTATTTATAGCCAAAATAAACACATTCTCAAAGACTGTGCAGGCTATATTAGTCTAATAGTTAATAATAAAAGATTCATTTTATCACACGTGGTTATTGGCTCAGGATCTGTGTATTGAAAATTGAATATGTACTTGCAACTTCATATGTTTAAGTTAAAAAATTTACTTGTAGATCATATAATATTAAAATAAAAGGCCAGAGGGTACAGTTTCATAGATATGTTTCTTTGCAAGTTCACATTTGTTATAATGTTAAGATGCTTATCACATTTTAAATCATTATATTTTAATAATCTTGTGTTGTGCTTTAAAAATAAGTTCACTTATTTTGATGTTGATGAACATACTAAAGCACATGCAAAGTACAAAGTACTAACCGTGTTATCCAATATTACACTTAAAGTTTATTTTAAATGTACTAAATTGCAAATGTATCACTATAAATGTAACTACAAAAATATTTTGTATAGTTGAATAGTAATGACATTATATTTCCATTTACCATACATGCTTGTTAGTACATTCAGCGAAACATATATTTAACTATATTTAAATGACAATGGACATAATTATACAAAAAAGCACTTCAGCTAATTGTATTCAATATAAATTTAAACCAGAATATGTTTTCATTGAATTACAACTAACATACAATTAACATTACATTCAGTTCACATTTAGGTAATGTTCTTTTAAATATACTATTTGAAATATATCACTGTAAATATACTACTCTGCTCTAATATTTCATATAATTTCCATAATCATTTCTTTTATTATCGTACTCAAGGGTGTGAAAACACAAAGGGGTTTATGTTTTAGATTACCTTAATGTCAATATTGTACAGCTTGAAAAATGTGAATATCTATGAATATGAGCGTGGTCCTGTTGTCAATACGCTGAAAACTTGTATTCCCCAGCACAAATATGTATGTTCAAATATGTATTTCAAATATGTATGTTCTGAAATGATGTACATCTTGTGTTTTAAGTTCTCAAATTCAAAATTTCACACTTTAATACATCAAATATCATTCAAAACATTAAATACGTTTCAGGATTTTTACCTCAGATTTTAAAAGCTTTTTGAAGTCTGGAGTGACGTAAAAGCGAACGCCATCTATCGCCCCAGGGAGAGTGACTCCACGGAAAAACAGAATAAAGAGCATGAAGTAGGGATATGTGGCTGAGAAATACACCACCTGAGGAGGACGTCAGATAAATGAAGAGAGAGAGAGTTACAGAGTGAATCATTTTAAAGTAGGTGTAGCACAACATTATTAACTTGTTAGTGTAATGCTTCCGCTGGCTTCTGTTTGATGATTGGTTGGAACACGTTTTTGATGTGTAAGATAATGATTGTCCTTAATTAGTGATGTCCATCAAAATGTATTTCTTCTTCCCCAGAGCAGGGATCACATTAAAATTCAATTATCCTCAGAGAAAGGGCAGATAAAGAGAGACATTTTCCCTTCTCTCCAGGAAAATAAATAAATAAATAATTTAAATGGCTTAAAATTTAATATCAAGACATGTCCGTCGGCTACTCATCATAGTGCTTAAACTGTGCAATTTCGGCAACACTTATGCCAAAAAAATGGACTTGGACAACAAGAGTGTAAAATATGCTAAATAAATACATTGTGTATATCTAGAGAGCAATGAGTTTGAACTGAGCTTCCGCTTTCCTGGTTCTTTTTCCTAAGGGGAAAAACAGTTCTGAAAAGATCGCAAAACCGTGCTGAGATTTGGCAAAGTCTTTAGAGCAATTTAAAGTTAAAGATCTGAGCTCAAAGATTTCTCATCAAATGTTTCCAAGACATTTTTTTTTTGTTCTCCAATGGATTTGTATAAAGAAACAACACAATTATATAAATCATGATTTATAACTTCATGAAATCTACTGGGCTTTGAAAAATCAACCTCTGATCAATAAAGCTTGCCCTGAAATGGAAAAAAAATCAAAAACAAGAAGAAACCAAAAGCAAGCATGTGAATAAATGAGATAAAAGAGAAGGCAAGTATGCACAAAGGGGGTGAGGGTAGGTAAGAAGTAGGAAATACAACATTCTGGGTTGTTGTATGAGGAATAGAAAGAATATCACACCTTCCCCGTCCACTCCACTCCTTTCCAGATTGAGAAATAAACAAGAATCCAAGACAACGCCAAAGTTCCAACCAACGGCCAGCGCAATTCCCCTGGTTCCTCCAAACCATTTGTTAACTGATGCATGTTCCTCCTACAGAGTTAACACATATCTGTTAGTTAGGCATTAAACATGATTATGCTTTTGTTGGTCAATGTTTTGAACGGGAAAGAAAGAAATAGTTAAAGAAACAGTATGACCAATGCTATCTCACGACCAATTCGTACGAATTCGCACAAGTAAGTACGAGGAGGCTAATTCGTACGACCTCACTCGTACGAATTCGTATGATTTGTCTAAACCCCAGTGATGGGTAGGTTTAGGGGCGGGGTCAGGGGTAGGTAATTCGTACAAATTCATGCGAATTGGACAACTCGTAAAATATGAACGATTTAGCAAAGAGTGAGGTCATTTGAATTCATATGAATTAGCCACCTCGTAAAATGTGGACGAATTGCCATGAGATTGGGTTGGTGACACATTTACACATTCAAACATACACGTCAGGGTTTGATGTCGATTATTCCAAATTTGATTTCAATCTTGTGCATGGCATAACCGATCAAATTTGTCCAAAGGCCTTCTTGTACAAGAAGATTATGAGTGCTGTGGCCAAGACTTATTCATAATGTAGAAAAGGGCAGTGTGAACATTATTCCAACTATTGTGCTCCACAGATGAAAGTCCCACTGGTTAATAACAAAACAAGAAAATGATTCTCGAAGGAATCATAAAAAAAGTCAGATACGAACTCTCACACACCCAAGCACATGTGCTAACCACTAAGCACAGCTCAGACAGGAAAATATCTATTTGATCAGTGCAACAGGATTTAAACTTACAATACGACTGTATTTTTTTTTTTTTTTTGTTAAAATCACAATTGTGTTGACTCACTCCCAGAACTCAGTGACGGCGCTGGTCAGGTTGGTGGTGTCCATCAAACTGTAGTTGGAAAAGCAGCGGTCAGTGTTCCAAGGGTGATCACAAGTTTGCCATGGTAACTCCTAAGGAGATAGAGAGAGTATTAAAATGGGTGAAGATTTGGAATACCCGTGTGAAAGGAAAGTGTGCTTCATTGTTGTCACATGTATGCTCTTGTTCCTGTGTTTTCCCTGAGTTTGCAGTTATCGTCTGTTTCCCTGGTTCCTGCACTTGTTCTGTTCACACTTGTAGTGTGCTTCAATGATTAAAAGAATATGTATACTTGCAGACAATATAATATTAATGAAATACAAGGCCACTTAAGTGTATTTAAGGAGAGTAAACTTTCATCCCTATGTTTCTTAACATATTTACGTACATTTTTAAAATGTGCACTTTATAATAATGTCAAAATAAAGGTTTACCATACATGTTTGTCAGTACATTTGACATCACACTTTAACCATATTTCAGTGGTTCAGCTAATATCATTTAATACAAAACCTGAATTAAACGATAATTGCATTTCCATTTAGTTGCAATTAACATGCAAATAAGTGTATGAAAATATTGCGTTGAGTTTGCTCTTAAGTATATTCTTTTAAAGTAGCATAGTATTTGCGTTATGAGATAATATTCTTTTGAAAAGTATGCTAAGTAAGTGTTCTTCTTTGAAGTTGTTTTTTATTTGGTTACTGTGCAGTTGCTAGGGTTTAAGGTGGTTACCATGGCATTGCTATGTTTAGTAGTCACATGCCATTTTGGTCATTTAGATGTTCTTTGTTGTTGCTAGAATGTGTTATGGTCCTTTCCTCCAATGTAAACCTACAATATTTTATCCCATTCCATTTCAGTCCACCAGACAATTATTTGTTCAAATATATATCTATGGAAAATAAAAAGCATAAAAAAACAGCACAATGCATTCATAAAACAAAGGCCTTTTTTGTTTCAGATTCTGCACTGCTTTTGAGACAAGCTCTTATTCCCATGGCAGAAACTGCACTTCGATTTCCACAAAACAGAGGCAGTTATTATTTCTGTGGACCCTTTAAAACACTCTCTTGAGCAAAGACAGAGCAACAGAAAGCTTAAGGGGGTCAAGGAGGCGGAGAGAGATACTGAGAAAAGGGAGGAAGAGAGAACTTGAAAGAAGGAACAATTCTGAGAAGACTTTCAATAAATTCCATGCTAGTGTAGCTGAATTCACTGGAGCAGATAAAGACACGGATGGTGAGAATTAACACCAAAAACTTATTGATATGAACCTATTAACCTGACCAATGAATGCAATAAAAAAAAAAATCATTGATAACATATAACAAACAAACCCCCCCCACTTTCTTATGCAAAAAGTTGATGAGCCATTTTTAAGATATAGTAGACAAAAAACAGTCAGTCATTCTGTTAACACCACACAATATTGAGCATATGCATATTCAATATACAAACCCAAATTTGTAAAATGCGATAAAATTAAAAATCTGTGATTTGTTAACTCTCTTTAACCTTTATTTAATTGAAAAAAAGTACAAGAGAAAATATTTTTATCTGAAAAGAAAAGATTTCACTGACCAACTTAAGAGTATTTTGTGAATATGAACAGATTTTGATTTTGAGAGAGAGAGAGAGAGAGGAGAGAGAGAGAGAGAAAGAGAGAGAGAGAGAGAGGAGAGAGAGAAAGAGAGAGAGAGAGAGAGAGAGAGAGAGAGAGAGAGAGAGAGAGAGAGAGAGAGAGAGAGAGAGAGAGAGAGAGAGAGTAGAATGCACATTGGTGACTTTATGCTTTTTGATAGACACTCACTGCTTTGAAAGAGCTGAAGAGGTAGTAGAGAGCCCAGGCAATGATGATGATGTAATAGATGTTGAGCCAGAAGGACAGAACCACAGCAGCCAGACCCACACCTGACACAAGAGGAGCTTATGAGTGAAACCTCAGGTGATGAAGCACAAATAACCAAACATTATTTTATGTCAAGACACAGATTGTAGAAGCCTTGCAGGACAAACACAGTAAATGAATGTTGCATGTGACTTTCGGAGAACCATCTAGACACAACTGAAAATAGTAGCCACTATCTTTAAATTAAATATCACTGCTGTTTGCAGAACTGGTAAGATTAGTATGCAATTCGACATTTAGCCAGTGGCTGTTTCTCAGTATGCGTTCTCATGTGATCTTGTGTCCTTGTGTTCTCGTACCATTGATGTTCAATTCCAATACTGAAGAACGCAAGAACAGAGGATGAGTGGATGTACCCGGATGTGTTCTTGATATCAAAGATGCATTGAGTGCAGACTTGAGAGAATCAAACCTTTAGAAATCCCACAAGTTCCTTTGTTCCTAAAATTGACAGCAGATAGGTCCTATGCAATCTGCTAGCAATCACATCATTTACCACATGACAAAAGCTGATTGGTCTTTGCGGATTCTGCAGCCAATGAGCTTGCTTTTTCAACATTTAAATAGTCTGGATCAGTGTTTGCTGTAAGCTGGTCCGATATCCTCTGTGGATCCTCTACCTCCCCCAGCTCCACCTGCCTAGATCTGCTTCAGGATGCATATATGCCTATTCATGTTGCAGCAACATATCTTAAATGTACACTGCAGCTTGTCTGTGTATCATCGGCACTCTCAAGTCCATACCTGCTAGTCGCCAATACCAAATACATTTACAATGTCATATCCATTAACAAGCTAAAACTATATTGTGAGAGTGAATTTTCCAAAACACACTTGAAACTGTTGACCAATCACAACTGGTCTATTCGATTCAGAACTAAAGAGAGCATTACAGGGAAGAGAGGAGGAGCAATAATGTAAAATATGTACAAATAAAATAAAAAATAAAATAAAATGAATGCATGAAGACCAATTCTAGTAGAAAACAAAAGCAAAATCAAGACATTCATAAGTGGTCCTCTCTGCGCTGTTAGTTACCAAATAGTACTACAAAATTATTGACTCAAAAAAGTTTCAAACACACCCCATCTGTCATTGGTTGAAAAAACACTAGACATTGGTTTAATGTTAGTATATATAACAAATTCTGGCTGCTAAAACAGATTGTAATTTGATGACGGTACAAAACATACAGTGAGGCAATGGTACTCAGTAAGAAGTCCCCAAATAGCTATGTGTATGTAAATATTTCTCACCTTTCATCATGGGTATTAATTTCCATACTCCCAGCCCCCCTACCGATGTGTACTGTCCTAATGCGGTCTCTAGCAGAAACAGCGGGATACCAGCAAACACCAAAGTAGTGAAGTATGGGATGAGAAAAGCTCCTAAAGACAAAGTAATACAAAATTCACTTGTAAAGTTTTTTTTTTTTTTAATCTATTTCAGACTTGACTTCTGTGTAAAATATCTGCATTAAGATCCAAGCAAACTTTGATATGGTCTCACACCAACTCTTCAATTGAATTCTGAGATTGCTCTCATTAGACGTGAACTAGTCTCTCAGGGCCACTTTAAGGAGAGCCTCCAAGGTTAGCAAAGCACAATGCTGGAAGTGCATGGAGGAGATGTTTCAGTACGCTAAATAAACTGCTTCTGAGAGGACTGTCTGCTAATCTTCAACATGTTTACCATTAAACATTAATTTTGGATTAATCTATATTTTCCCTTTTAAAACATACCGCCCTGACTCCTAATGGTGCAGAACTCTTAATCACATCAAATGTGTCTTCACTAGAGTTTCTATATGCCATTTGGTCAATCACCTTTTGGATAGCTGAAATGTATTTTGGTGTTTGCTACAGTAGTCAATGGGTTATATCATCTACAGTAGAAACTTGTGAAATCATTTAACTTGAAATGGCTGGTTGTCTTGCCTGTCAAGCTAGTTAAGGAATCCGATAAGAACCAAGGCACACCAACATCCCATGGTACGGACCAGCACCATAAATGTAACATATGCTAGTGATCATCTCTGCAGTCAAGACTGTTTCTGAAAACCATCAACTAACAACTGAACTTGCGACCATAGTTGGTATGCTTTTGGGAAAAACACCGCTGGTCTTTTCCGTAGTAAAAACTGGGTTGATATTCTACAATCTAAAATTACACATGCCCATCTAGCTTCTTCAAACTGTTTCCTGGGTCATAGGAACAACATTTCTTGGTTCTTGTCAAACTAATTCCTATTCCTATCCCACACCTAAACTATTAACTACACCATTAACTACACCTAAATAAGAGGCAAATGTTTGATTAAATTATAAGAATGTTATTCAAACCCCAACCCGAGCCCTAAACCTACTCCAAAAACTTGGAAAGCGTATTGATCCAACCAGGCATATCTTCAGCAGCTTAACAGTAATAGCTTTGTCAGTCTCTTACCTCCACCATTCTTTCCGCAAAGATATGGGAACCTCCACACATTTCCAAGCCCAATGGCATATCCAACGCAGGACAGCAGAAAGTCAAATTTTCCCTTCCACGCTCCTCTGTCTAGTACTTTATTCTCCTTCTCCTCTTCTACGGGAACACTGTTGTGACGGAGGTCCTCAAACGGGATAGCCTGCTTCACGTCTGAGGGTGAGTTGAGGTCCACCGTGCTCTTGCCAGTCTTCCCCATCACAGGAACACCGTCACACCACGGTCAGATAATAATCCACCTCAGTCCAGTAATGTTTTATTGAGTTGTCAAGTGCAGGGCTACTGACTGTGAATGTTTGCTCATTCAAACACAACACTTTGAATGGGATTTCTGGGGGAAAATATTATGTCACAGTGTAAAAAAGCACAGTGTTAAAAATTATTTGACAGTAATATCTTGCTTTAAATGCTACATTTAGAATGTTACTGTGAAATCAATGCAGGTTATTTGTTTCTGCAACAAACCATTGATCAGAACTGGAAGTGTTAATGTTGTACAAATAAATAGTATAGAATTTGATAAAAAAAATGGTGCTATATCAATCAGTCCTGCTATACTTCACTGTGATGACAGTCATGTTTTTATGTAAACAATAAAATAAAGGCTCATAATTTTGTACAAGGATTACATAGGCCCTGTCCCAAATGGCACCCTAAACACTCGTGGTCTTACTACGAGTCTGCGCTTTTGTGATGTAACGCTGCTTTGATTGTCGGGAAGAAGTCTGACGCGGAGCTTGCTTCAAACCTCAGAACTCAAACCCTACGGTTTCATGGACTTAATGGACACACACACGCGGCAGCCATTTTAAGTCCACAAAACTGAAAGTCCATATAAAGTATGCCATTTGTGACAGGGCCATAGGGGTGTATAGGTTAATATTTACGATGTCTTATACTGGCAACTTATGCTTTGTGATAAATATACAGTAAGATACAGAATTAAAACGACATGTTTTCGTGTGTCTGTTTGTTTTGTTACGTGTGTTTTACTTATAGCATTTGTATAAATTGTCCTAGCTCTACTCAACCTTGTAATTTCCCTTTAAATTGAATTAAACCACCTTCATTCTACAGACGGGGCAGTTCAAGAGAATCATTAACTTTCCTGACAGACATGCTGATTATCAGATTGACTTAACGAAGACACTAATTCTTGTCCATGTCCTACTGATGTGTTGAATTCATCAACTTTTATTTGTGATTAACTGCCTTGAAGTATCCAACCTGCATGCCAATGCATGACAAAATCACCCTCAGATTCTTCATTGTTTTCATTTAAAGAACAGTCATTATACATCTGGAAACAGTCTCATTAAACCATGGTAGTTCACAGTAAGCATATTCAATGTGAATCAAGTTTGCTTCAGGCTCACAGAGTATTTGAAAAATCTCCAACATTTACTCTGCATTCTTTAACAGCGGACAAACTTCAACAAACTTCAGAGGAAATTGAATACAACGTATTGCTCAAGGTTTGCATCAATAGACAATAGAGTTCCCAGCTCATTACATTTTTAATACTATAAGAGAAGGAATGAACTGTACCTCTGAGACGTCTTAATTCTGCAGTCAGGTGAGTCGAGATGCCACCAGCTAGAGGTGAACTCAAACGTATCCACAAGTGACTTAACAGATCTTAACTGTTGGACTATGCCAACTACCCAGCACCTTCATTCACAACAGAACCAAAAGAAACTGACCCAATGTCCCGGCTAGGGCAAAAAGTTTCCCTCTCTCTCTCTCGCTCTATGTATCTGGAGGGGCCTTCTAGCCCTGGTGTTTCTGTGGCTGGTATTGAGCTGCAGATAATAAACTTCGACCTGTTGTTTGATAGGATTATCGCTTTACCACACTGAGAGCCCGAGGCTACCAAATGAGAGTTGATTGCCGTGATCCAGTATTTTTTGCGTGTGTGTGTGTGTGTGTGTATTAGTTGTGTGTCAGTGTGTGCTTTTGTGTGCAATGACTCTTGTGCCAGTCTGGTTGCCATGGGATATCCCCTTAGAAAAGTGCTCCGTTCTAACATTGAAAGAGCTTGTAAGGATTTGAAAATGAAGCAGGCATAGTGCCTAAAATACAGACAGCATGATGTCTCTGAAAAATGACCTCAAAGGCATGACTTTATCAGTCGAGGCTCTTATTTATGAATTATACATTTATAATTGGCTTTTAAAAGATATTGAGGTGAATAAATGTTTGATAGGCCTATACTGTAATGCAACAGTTTAACTGATCATATGTGTGGTTTACAAAAACATATTAGATGAGGATACTTTTGCTTAAAGATGTGAAATAAAATATTAATGAAGTCAATAATGTGAAATTGTGTTGCCAAGATTTTATGTACTGTTATGTAGTAATATCATAGTAATTACATAGCAATACATTGAGTTATAAGGCGCATCTACATTTACTAAATCTCACATGATCAAATAGTAATTGATAATGAACTCTTTTATTTGAAAGTAAGATGATGAGTCTTTGAGTAAGGTGTGAAAGTATAGTTTGCTGTAGCAACACAATTAGTCTCTTCTATAGCCAGGGACACACCAAGCTGACGGTCGGCCGTTGGGTAACGTCGGGCCATTATTGAGTGTCGTCCGACTTAGTTTTTTCTGTGTGTTCCAAACAATTGGCTGTAGTCTGACCTCGTCTGTTTTTTATTTATTTTTTGGTCGTTTTAACACGTAGAATCGGCGTCGGGCCATCGGTGAGAGAGAGAGAGCTCTGATTGGCTGTTCATGTTTAGCAAACGAGCCACCTTGATGCACACTGCAGCCCAGATGTTCTCCAAAGCATCTGCCTGGAAGATTTCAGTAATGCCAAAAGATTGAAAAGTAATTCAGAGAGGTTGACTAGCTGTTCAAGTGTATTTATCAACCCAGGCTCATTCGAAAAAATATACCTGTGGCAACATTTTTGCAAAACAAAATACATTGCGTCGTGCACGTTTCTTGACAGTTTCAAAGTGGAATGTCCAGTGAGTGGTGCTAAAAACGTGTTTAGTTTTTTTTTTTTTCCGGAACAGATAAATGTGAATATGGCAATGTTTTATTACGTCAGAGTTTGTACGTATCACTGCAGTTCTGAATTGAAATGCCCGGTGTGTGGCGCTAAAACATTAATGTTCCATCATGTTTCATAATAAGGTACACCTACACTATATTATTATACCCTAAACCTACCCAAAAGTGTTAACAAAAGCAAATGCGACATTAAAAACGTAATCTTAACCATGATATTTAAACTTGTTTTTTTAACTTTGAACTCTTATATCGTGACTCGTCTCTCACGGGATTCATATCCGAGCTCTTAGCATCACAAGTACAATTCTGTACCAACTGAGCTACTGAGCAAGCTTAATAAGTCAGTAAAACTGAACATATGGAGCTGCTTAGGTGATGAAAACTCCAAAATATATTCGTTTACAAATCATGCACTATGGTAAAAAGTGTTTTGAGGTCCATAATTGCGCAAGGAGCCGCGTGAAAACAAGTCTTTATTAATCCATAATCTGCCCCTGCAATCATAATTTTTTTGTGAAAAAGATTAAAAGTGTTGACTGTTTTACTGCCTCTAGTGTTCATTTCTTTTAGAAACTGTAGGGATATGCTTGTATTGGTACGTATTTTGCGTTTTGCAAAAATGTTGCCACAGGAACCTTTTTCCAATGAGTATGGTATTTGTTTAGGACTGGAGCTAAACTCATCTTCTAAAGAAAATGACAATGTGCCTCCATGCAGGAATGACAAATTTCACGGCCAAGCTTATGCGGATACCCAAACACCACATTTTTATTAGCTTGTTGCACATTTAATTATAAAATCATGGACATGAATGGAAAGTTTGTCCTCCCTTTGCTGCCACAACAGTTTTCCACTACAGTAGATGGTGGAACATGGCTCCGGGGATTTGATCCCTTTCAGACGCTAGAGCATCCAGTGAGGTCATACACTGATGCTGGGTGATGGGCAAAATAAATAATCCCAAACATGACGGCACAAAGGGGGTGAGATAAGTTAATGCCAAAGTTTAAAACTAGAGTTAGAGTTTTGTTGAGCAATAGTCTTACTCATTTAAAATGTGTGAAAATCTGGGGAAACTGCCCAGAACTGTCTGTCCAGAAAAAGGTATCTGGTCCATTTCTAGCATGAGAGGTCATAATAGCAACTGATTTACAGTTTTATTTCCGCCAAGAAAAGAAATTTGACAATGTGTGAGATAACAACAGTATGCACACAACATTTGAGTTGGAGTTTGCCTGAAGTCATGTTATAATACTCTTATCCTTATCCTTTACAGATAATGTAATTTATAGATTCTCCCAAAAAAAGTCTCTAGCTATGTTTCCATCCACATATTTGTGATGGGATCTGTTGCCTTTGGCTTGCTCAGTTGGGGATATTCAAAATAATTAACCAAGCATTAATACCATTGATCAGCCCTACCAAACGTGGATGTTTTTTCACTAAGAAACAAACATTGTTATGTTATTTGATTGATATTGTGAAGCTGCTTTGATGCAATTTATATTGTGAAAAGCGCTATATAAATACACTTGACTTGACTTGACTTGACTTGACATATTTGTATGCAAAATTTGGGATATAAAACCTATTCGCTCAATTGAGAGGAATTTGTTTTATCCGAAAAGAAGCACATAATCTAAGCTGGAAACACAAACATTTGGATGGGACTTTGCCTCAACAGATCATGTGATTGGATAATTGTTTTAGAAAAATTGCTCAGAAAATTGGTTTTGCTGGTGCCAAATGTCTCCCCCACAACTCTGGATGTGGCGCATGTGGCTAACTTATACAGTGTAATGACAATGCATTTTTTTCTGCCAGAACTGGGGGACGGTGGAACGGCATAACTGGGCTAACCAGCGGTCTAATCTCATTACACACCATCTCAGATGTTGTTTTAATCATTCTGAAACGCCTGAACCAAAGTTTGTCATCAAAATGATTTGGTATAATTACCTCCTAGAACTGTCTCACAAGATTGCATTCCCAAACATCAGGCATCCGCCTCCAAACACTGTCATGTTATATTGAGTTTCATCTGTTTGCTCTGAAGCGCAAGTAATTTATTATGTAGGAATAAAGAGCCACGTTGGTATCCCCGTTTGCAGCAACCTCCACTTTTATTATTGATACTTTGCGCCAGTTTCCCAGGATGTGACACATGGGATGGAAACATTTTTCCATTCGTTAAATTTGAAACAAAACATTGCTTTGTTTGTTGGAGCAACTAGCCTGACACAGCAACACTGATACAACCAAAAACTTTGGTAACACTGTATTTTGATGGTCCCTTTTGAACATTCTGTTAACTATAAGTAACTTTCTAACTACATGTCAACTAACTCTCAGTAGAGTATTAGTAGAGTAAGACAGTTTGCAGTATGCAGGACTATGTTCGCTGACCAGTGGCAGATGGGGTCAATGTCTGGGGTAATCCACTGCCAAAGCAATCTCTTTAAAGTCACAATCAAATGCTGGGTGAGTAACCTCATAATGTGTCCTGTTAACAGAATTGGACAGCTCTCATAAAATAAGTTAGCTTTACAAAAGCACCTCTTCTATGAGTAATATTTGGGAAACTGGCCAAGAACACTGGTATGAATCCCATCCATTTAATTTGTGTTTATGTTGTGTGAAGCACAATCCTCCTCTACCACTCACTGTGAAAATGGCATATGGGTTTGGAATGAAAATATGTAAAAATATGTTAACTTATTTTTAGGTCATGACAGTAAAACAGCACATTCTTTCGATGGATTAAAGGCCTAGTGCTTTTAATTAAATGAATCATTAAAATGAAAAGGTAATGTGTGTTTTGAACTGTAAAAGAACTGCAGGAGTCAATCTGAAATCTTTTGGTGTGTTTTTTTCTCTTCTATTAGCCCATTTTTGCATTATTAGATTGAATTATATAATATAGCCAAGCAATGACACAACTTCAATGTCAATTTCTCTTGCCAGCCACTATAATTTTACGTCAAACTGACTGCATATGAACATAACATCTTTAAAGGTTAAAGAGACTCTTCTGGTTGGCTTAAAAGGTGGGAGGGAGCATGATGCATTGTGTGAAGACAGGGAAAAGCTATTAAGAGTGTTACATCAATGTATTTGTAATTGAATATTTATATATCATGGGGCTAGCCAAGCCACTGAGTTACTTCAAGGGCATATTTTAGTAGTTTCGGTATCTCTATCAAAACTGGCCGCCAAGCACGACTTAGGAAATTCCATTGCCAATAGACAACGTAACAAAGCAAATGTGTGTGGCAATAGATATTTTGGATGACGTGCAATGTTAATTCACACTTTTTGTCACTTTTCTTGGGAATGAAAAGACATATCCAAATGCAGCCACAATGTCAACAACTCTTTGTCACTTTTCTTGGGAATGAAAAGACAAATATTCAAATGCAGCCACAATGTCAACAGCAAATCAGAGGTTACTCACATTAGGTTTGTCATTGCCTGCAATCGTTAAGCGACAGCCACAGAATTGGAGTTGTCAGAGTTGGTTTTCATCACTTGTTGTATGCTGCCCTCAAATCAATAGAGGCTAATTACACCCCACAATGAACCTGCGAGGTTCATGGTGATAACAAAACGGGATTACACAGGGCGAAACTGTTAACACACAATTAGAAATGGTGCATTACCTATTCAGTTTGCTTGTTCACATCTTGTAATGCATGAACAAACAATGTGGATGTTCAGTTTGCTTCTTTATTTGTTACAGATGTTACATTTAAAGTGCACTCACACTTTAAAGTCCTTGTGTTCCGTCATGAGAATGAAGAACAAGACGCTTATCTCTGAACTCTGATTTCTGGGACGGAATGACGGAAAGATGGAAAGTCTTCTGAACAATAGAGGATTTAAATGTCACAGCTTGACCTCTAGGCTCAGGTACTTATTTGGTCTGAAAGGTTTGAGAAGTACACAAACAATCATTTTCCCCCCACTGAACTCATGTGTTTATGCTGTAGTGTGGAAAGCAGCACTCACAAAGAAGGAATACTCTTTAAGTAGTCTTTAATTATAAACTCAAGAACGCAGGAGATCGCTAGTAGATCGTTCTTCTTGCAGATTGCACAAAAACTTCAAAGTGAAATGCCCGGTGAGTGACCCTAAAAGTGAGTTAAGGTTCATCTGATGTAGATGAATGTGAATCTGGTAATGTTTTATTACGTATCATGACAACATTATTGTATGTATCATGGCAGTTAATGCTCTATCGCATTTGAAATGAACGTACCACCTATACTAAACCCTGACCTAAACCTAACCGATGCTGTTAACAAAAGCAAACGTGAGATAAAAACGAGTTTACTGAAGCAACCATGCTATTTCAGCTTGCTTCTACAAGTCTTTGAGCTTATGATTTTTGTGACAATCATTATTTGTCTGGAAAAAAGGCTGCAAGTTCTTGGTGTTTTACTGGCACTAGTGTTCATTTCAGCTGGAAACTGCAGTGAATTGTATATAGGAACGTACCGACAGTAGAGGAATGTTTTTTTTTCAAATTGATCTCTGTTGCCTCACTGGCATTCATCTCATTTGAATGATTTTCAAACATTTTAACTGCATAACTGGACACAAATACTCATTGGGAAGACGATTTTGTTGTGTTGCAGTGTTAGAGGTAGTGCACAGCTTCTCAATGTGCATGTGTGGCAATGCAAGTCACACCTGCAGATGCGTTAAATCAATGCAGAGGTTATTGAGCTGCATGGTTCCCTGGCATGCACAGATGGCAGGACAACTTAGAGGAATTTCATCTTTTAATACTGTGACAGGGGACATAAATCTACATCACAGGACCTGCAGAGAGAAGGAGAGCGTGTGTATTTGAGAGACAAGAGGGAGGGGATGAGAGATGCTCAGATGACAGTGCTGTGTGATTTGCCACAAACCCTGCAGCAATTTTGCACCTTCAGCAAACTGTCCCTCCTAAGAGCCTCATTGAGTGGAATTCCAATTTCTTGCTGCACTTTGAGATCAGGTCTCTTGTAGGAAATGTATGCTGTCTGGAAAGAGAATAATGCCCCCAAGTGTAGTTTAAACAAAACAAATTTTTCACAGCAGATTAAGGTCATAAAAGTTGCATTAGGCGTACAATACTCAGAGATTACAGAGGATTCGGACAAAGACCCAGAGCGATCAGTGCATCGGTCCTGTATATTACGTGTCTTTAACTATTGTGCACACTGTAAAATGGTAAAAGACTGTAAAAATGCTATAGTAAAACACTTTATAATTCCCTTACTTATAGTTTCCTAACGCTATATGGTGAAAAAATGTATGGGACACTAAAACACTGTTACATATGTAAAATTTTTCAAAGTGAAAAACAAGTCATATATTTGTGTCTATACAGTAATAACATTGCAAGCATTATGGCATTATAGTGTACAAAAATAATAGCCTCAAAAAAAATTATCATAAAAAATAAGAAACAAAGTGCCATTTTGGTTGCACTTTATTTGGTAACACTTTATTTTAGTGTCATTGTCACATAATGTAGTATATAGTAATAACTATAAATTATGCATAATTACATGCAACAAACCTAAACCAAACCAAACCCTAACCCCCTAAAAGTACATGTAGTTCATTAATATCACTCAGCACTTATATGTATAATTAGTGTCACGGTTGGTTTTGTTTCATGTTCCTGTTTTACCTTCAAATAAAAAGTAACCCTTTTTTTACAGTCCTGTTCTACATGTGTGTACTAACTAGTAAACCTGATCATACCCCTAAATCTTAACCCATATTAAGTCCAAGTAGTTATATCAACTACTTTATATGAAGTTATATCAACTATCTTGCTTATGTACACTTAAGTAGGCTTAAGCACGCTTAAGTAGAAGATAAAGCCTAAGCATACTGTAAAATGAAGTTCAGCCATCATTTATTTAAAAGAAAGATAGCACAAGCTCACTTTTTAAGCAATTTATTCTAAAAGAAAAATAAGTTTGTTGGGTTTTAAAGGACGAAATAACTGATATACTGTTCAAAATGTAGACTTGGTGTTAGTCAAATTTAGTGGAACATTAATGGTGTTGTAGAAATTTTAATAGTCATTTATTCCTAACAGATATCATAAGGGATTGATCCTATTCAATGTGTAAAAGTATGTGTGTGTACGTGCTTGTGCGTGACGTTTCAGGAATATATGGGACAGGACATCTTGACCTTAGGAATGGTCAAGATTTGGCTAGTTTATTTCAGGGCCAGGTTGTATCTTTAGTAGAAACTGAACAGCAGTGGGGACCTTATCTGAGTGGGTGAAAGGGTAGCTGCTGTGAGGAGGAACCTTGAAAAGAGTATAAAGGCTGTCTCATGTCTTCCTGGTGCGCGTCACTCACTTCACAGGGTAACTGCTGTGTTGGCGACTGGGCCTATTCTTGCAAGAATAAATACTTTTCTTTTTTATTAATTTGACTCTGAGTGTCTCTTACGCAGTGATGATGTTTAACAGAAGTTTTGCCACAACAATGGTTATATATCAAGACTATAATATAGACTATTTTGTTTGTTTATTTGCTTCAAAATGAATCCCATTTTGAGTGTCGAAATGTAGGGCTAATAATTAACCTTATAAGAACTTCTCACAATATCCAGAAACCATCCTAGAGACTCGTCCCATTGAGAGCCGCCTCCTATTGGTCCACCAGAGTAAATTCCTCCATTAAGCCCCACCTTTGTGCTATGACAGGCATCATAACCCCCGAAGCCATCACATGACATTATCTGGTAATTGAATGTCCCTTCAGATTACATGGATGAGAGGCTTACATGAGAAAAGCTAATGACCAACTGGTAGAAAAAAGAGAGATTGAACTCCCAGTACAGGAATTATGATTAACAAATATTCAAGCAATATATTGATTGTGCACATGTATTTAAAACTGTTCTGATCACTTAGTTAGTTAGTTGGAGTTTTTGGAGGGGGTGTCCACTGTAATAATATAGTAGCAACAAAGAATAGATGGGAAAAAGTCTTAAATCAAACATATTATTTATCCAGTTGAAGTAAAAAAAAAAAGTTTTTTAAAACATATAAATTAAAAAAAGAATAGTACGTTTGAATGCAACAGGATGAAATACATTTCAATTAAAGGAAACATTTCAAATGTGTCAGATATTATATTCCTTATATAAATGGTACAGAACATTTTATATTGCTTCAGTCACCCATATAATGACAGAGACAAATGAGAAAATGCATATACAAATATAACAAGATGACAATGTAAACAGATAAATTAGAACAAGATACATTAACATATTTAGACTAAAATGAATTCTAGAATCTATGAACATGCAATTATATCACTTGAAATTTCATATATAAAGTTGCCAGTAACTAAAAAGTTTTGTACTGCATAAAATGGTCATTTTAAAACTTGAAATACAGTCATTTTGCTTCAATAGTCAAACCCCAAACTTAGGATACTATGGAAATATTTATTTTTGGCACAGTTTTATTTTAGCACTTTATTTTACTCCACTAATAAGTAATAATTTATATTGTATATTTAAATTAACTAATTTTATTAAAGGCAAAAATATTATTTAATATGAATAATATGTTATGGCTTTTTATAATATATAAAGTCCTATCTGTAAATAAAATCATCATTCTGCCTTCTCAAACTCCACTGGTGTGTTCTGTGTTTGCTTTCTCTGCTCCATCTTCCTGAATGTGTCGAGATCTCTGCGCTTTAATGATTACACGATTAAACAGTGTGAGGCGTGGACTGTTTGGTCGGAGCTGCTTCAGGTCACTAGAGGGGGTGATGATGTCACGACCCTGAGGAAATGGAAAGGAGATTGAACATCAATTTACTTAAAAGGGCACTATTATGCTTTTTCATTTTTTCAACTTTAGCTAGTGTGTAATGTTGCTGTTTGAGCATAAAAAAGATCTGCAAGGACTTTATAGCTCAAAGTCCACTCCAAAGGGAGATATTTTATTTAACAGAACCCACTTTCCAAGAACTACAACGAACAGCTCATTTGGATTACAACATGATTTTTCTGGGCTTTATGAAGTACTCGTATGATACACAGTATGATAACTGCACTCGTTATAACTACAAATGATGTACTTTTAGCTTCTGACCAAGGCTGTATCTCAATACTAGTTTTACTTGATCTTAGTGCAGCATTCGATACTATAGATCATACAGTAAAAAACTATTATATTGACTACAAAATTACACTGGTATTCAGGGACAGGCATTAAGGTGGTTTAGATCATACCTATCAGACTGTTACTATTTTGTCTTTTTAAAAGGGAAAAACCTAAGAAAACGTCAGTAAATTATGGAGTGTCACAAGGATCTGTGTTAGGCCCTCTGCTATTTTCAATATGCTGCCACTTAATATTATAAGAAAACTATTAGTTCCCACTCTTATGCCGATAATACTTATATATTTCACCACAACCAGATGAAATCGTCTCGGGTTATGACTATAACCCTTGTTCCCTGAGAAGGGAACGAGACACTGCGTCGAGATCGACACTTTGGGGACGCTCCCTAAGCGTGCGCCTCTGAAGTATGAATAAAACTAATCCAATCCTGATTGGTGTTGCGTCGTGACGTAACATGTGACGGCATACCCGGAAGTATAAAAGTGACGCTGTCACAACACACACTAGCCTCGCGATGAAGCAAGACGCTCAAAGGCCTCGAGGGGCGTGGCAGAACGACGCAGTGTCTCGTTCCCTTCTCAGGGAACAAGGGTTATAGTCATAACCCGAGACGTTCCCTTTCGAGGGAACTCAACACTGCGTCGAGATCGACACTTTGGGGAACGAGTGCCCACTAGGCCACGCACCGAATAGGCCTGTCCCGGAGTGAAACTGTCTAGGCACTCAGCAAGGACTGAGCACGTGTGCGCCAGGCGTACTTGGAAGGTGGAGACTGTAGAACCTGATAAAAGTATGCGGAGTAGCCCAACCGGCTGCCTCGCAGATCTCCTGTAGAGGTACTCCCGAAAGAAGGGCCCTAGAAGAAGCCATGCTTCTAGTTGAGTGGGCCCTGACGGCTAAAGGTGAAGGCAAACCGCGCACCTTGTAAGCCGCAGTAATAGCCTGGACTATCCAATTACTAATAGTCTGCTTAGATGCCGGGAGCCCCTTTTTAGGTGACCCAAAACATACTAATAACTGGTCCGACCTTCTCCAAGAAGAGGACCTCTCAAGGTACACGCTCAAAGCTCTGACGGGGCAGAGCAAATGAAGCTTCTCTTCTTCTGCCGACACATGAGGTGGAGGATGGAATGCCTGAAGGACTACAGACCGAGCCGTGTTCGAAGGAACCTTAGGCACGTAGCCCGGACTCGGGTGCAGAAAGGCCTTTACTCTGCCAGGGGCAAACTCCAAGCAAGCTGGTGTTACTGCCAGGGCTTGGAGATCTCCCACCCTCTTAAGTGAGGTAATGGCCAAGAGAAAAACCATTTTCTGCGTTAAATCCCTAGGCGAAGCCGACTCTAGAGGTTCGAAAGGGGCCAGGGATAACCCTTCCAGAACTATAGCCAGGTCCCAAGCAGGAACTCTAGACCTGGTTGCCGGCCTCATCCTCCAAGTACCGCGGAGAAACCGAATGACCAACTGGTGCCTCCCCAGAGGCCCATCACTTAACGGGGCGTGGAAAGCTGCAATGGCTGCCACGTACACCTTAAGCGTGGAAGGGGAGAGACCCGCAGAGAACCGATCTTGAAGAAATTCCAGAACTGAAGCCACCGGGCAGTTTACTGGATCCAACTCATGTTCTCTACACCAAGTGGCAAAAACATTCCACTTGAGGCCATACAATCTCCTAGTAGACGGAGCTCTGGAGCTAAGTATAGTTTCGACCACTCCAGCTGATAGACCAGCATTCAGGTACTGAACCCCCTCAGAGGCCAGACCCACAATTTCCACAGCTCTGGCTGAGGGTGGAGAATTGTGCCCCCCGCCTGAGACAACAGATCCCTCCTCAGAGGAATCTGCCATGGCGGAGCTATCAGGAGTGATACTATGTCCGAAAACCACACCCGGGTCGGCCACATTGGGGCAACCAGCAGAAGACTGATGCCCTCTTGACGGACCCTCTCCAGGACTCCCGGGAGCAGAGCGATCGGGGGAAAAGCGTACAGGCGAAGCCTCGGCCAGGCCTGTACCATGGCATCCAACCCCAGCGGGGCTGGAAGTGAGAGGGAGAACCAAAGTGGACAGTGGGACGTCTCTCGAGACGCAAACAGATCCACTTCCATTGGTCCAAACCTCTCCCATATCAACTTCACCACGTCTGGATGAAGTCTCCATTCCCCGGGCCTCAGCCCCTGCCTCGACAGGATGTCTGCTCCCTGATTCTGAACCCCCGGAATATACATTGCCTTGATGGACAGTATTTTCCCCTGGGACCAAAGAATAATTTGATGCGCCAGTCTGCACAGAGGGCGCGATCTGAGTCCCCCTTGTCGGTTCAGATAGGCTACCACCGACGTATTGTCGGATCGTACTAAGACATGGTAACCCTTGATGTCTGGGAGGAAGCTCCTCAAAGCCCTGAACACAGCCATCATCTCTAGGCAGTTTATATGCCAAGAACGATGATGGTCCTGCCACAGACCCCTGGTAAAGCGGCCGTCCATGACCGCGCCCCAGCCCGTGAGGGAAGCGTCTGTCGAAACGGATTTCCGGCGACATGACACTCCCAACACCGGCCCTTGGGATAGGAACCCAGGTTTCTTCCATATTTGCAGAGAACGAAGGCATCTGCGCGTTACTCTGATTAAACGAAACGGATTCCCCTTGGGAGAAAACCCCTTGGTTTTCAACCACCACTGAAGGGGCCTCATGTGCAGAAGGCCCAAAGGAATAACGTTGGATGCCGCTGCCATGAGACCCAGCATTCTTTGAAATTGCTTTACAGTGATGGCCTGGCCCAGCCTTAACCCAGATACCATCGCCAGAATTGACTCGACACGTGCGGGAGACATTCGTGCCTGCATCGTAATCGAGCTCCACACGATTCCCAAAAATATCGTGGACTGGGATGGTTCTAGCACACTCTTTTTTACATTGAGTCTCAACCCTAATTTCTGAATGTGGCCAAGGACGACATCTCGATGCCGAACTGCCATTTCTCGAGACTGGGCCAGAATGAGCCAGTCGTCGAGATAATTCAATATACGGATGCCTTGAAGTCTCAGTGGAGCAAGGGCTACATCCATACACTTGGTGAATGTGCGGGGAGAGAGTGCTAGGCCGAACGGAAGGACCCGATATTGGTAAGCTTCGCCCCCGAAAGCGAACCTCAGGTATCTCCTGTGACATGGAAGGATGGAGATGTGAAAATAGGCGTCTTTTAGATCTATCGTGACAAACCAGTCCTCGGATCTGATTTGCCTCACGATTGCAGGAATGGTTAACATTTTGAACCTGAACCTCCTCAGAGATCGGTTCAAAACCCTGAGATCTAGAATTGGCCTTAACCCCCCATCCTTCTTTGGAACTATAAAGTACCGGCTGTAAAACCCGGACTCCCTGTCTAAAGGATGAACACGTTCTATGGCTTCCTTTAGCAGCAAAGTCTGCACTTCCTGTTCCATCACCTGAGCCTGCTCTGGAAGTACTGCAGTTTGCACCACCCCAGAAAACTTGGGGGGGCGGCACGCAAACTGCAGTCTGTATCCTGATCTTATTATATGCAGGACCCATGCAGATATGTTGGGAAGATGATACCATGCCTCTACAAAATCTACTAGGGGTACCAGCCTCTCGAGACTGGCCTCTGGTGTTCTTTGAGCATCTTTCTCGACTGCCTGAAGCGGAATACCGGCAGGCTGTAGTCGATGCGGTTCTTTTAACCATAACTGATGCTTTACTAGATAATTTTCGCTGGAAAGAGATGCGGCCCGAAGCGTCGTTGACGGCGGGCAACCCACATCGTTTCCTAGAGGGCTCCGCTGCGAGAACAACCTCGGTTGTCCTGCAGTGGAGGGGACCGCCCTCAGAGGTCCTACCATTCCGGTCAGGACCTCTTTCCCGAAGTCCTCCTAGCCTGAATGACTTCCCTCAGGTCACCCCTCTGGCTGGAGGACTTCGATTTTTGAGAGCGCTTCCTCTGTTGCCAGGCTCCAGGAGGAGGGGCTCTAGAGGAAACGCTCTCTTTCTGCTCTGCCCGGTGAGAATAGCTGGTTGCTGGCTGGGGCTGATCGCTCGGCCCCACCCTACTCGACTTGGACTTAGCCTTACGGGGGAGGTACTGCTGGAACGCCGCAGATTGCTTCTTCGCCTCCTGAAACCTGTCGACGACCGAAGTAACGGCGTCGCCAAACAGGCCAGAAGGCGAGAGCGGCGCATCCAGCAGAAAAGCCCTATCCTTGTCTTTTATGCCAGATAGGTTCAGCCACAGATGCCTCTCCGTAGCCACCATAGCTGCCATAGAGCGGCCAATGGCACGGGCCGTCTCTTTTGTGGCCCGGAGAGACAAATCTGTGGCTTTTCTCAACTCCGCAATATCCTGAGGAGTTGGCCCCTCCCCCTCGTCCAAATCTTTCAGGAGGTCGGCCTGGTATGCCTGCAAGACAGCCATAGTGTGCAGACATGAACCAGCCCGACCTGCCGCCATGTAAGCCCTGCCTATTAAAGCTGATGTATCTCTGCAAGGCTTACTAGGCAGCGCCGGGGTTTTTAGGGAAGACGCCGATTCAGGGGAAAGATAACCCGCTAAAGCATCTTCTACTTTCGGCATCTTCCCATAACCCTTGTCCCGTGCCCCCATAATATTACTATAATCCACCATACTGGGACTGGAGACACGAGACGAGTGCGGTTTATCCCACGATCTCGAGATTTCAGAATGGAGATCGGGGAAAAACGGCAAACCCCGGCGCTGAGGTTGTGCTCTCTGCTGCAGGAAACGCTCATCAAGCTTGCTTTTTGCCTGCGTTCCCTGCTCATGATGTGGCCAGCTAATATTGAGTCTGGCCACTGCACGAGTCACAACCTCAACCAGCTCCTCATAGGCTTGGCCGTGAACTGGCGCGCCAAAGTCACGGTCATCCGCATCAATACTCAGCACATCTACTTCCTCAGAAGCAGAGAGCTGAAGCATTGGGACCTGATCGTGGGCAGGAGAAGCCGCGATGCGGGCTCCTGGACCACTCTCAGGGGCTACGGGATCCTCAGACGAAGAATGAGAAGGTGCCTCAGCAGCCTCATTCTCATCTAAAAGATCCCGCTGCGAGCCCCACGATCTCAATCGCCGCGCCGCCTCAACAGACGCGGGACCAGAACCGTGGGGAGCGCGAGCCTGACCGTGCTCATCAAAGCACGCCAGCCGGGAGCGCAGCACTCTAATGGGTAGTGCTTCACAGTGAACACAAGCAGCTCCCTCGAGAGCTGCCCGTGCGTGCTGCGCTCCCAAACAATTCACACACAAAGAGTGTGTATCCCCACCCGTAATAAAGCGAGGGCAAGGATGCACACACTTCTTGAATTGTTCGCTGGCCATCATACAATATATATATAGATATGATATAGAGACAAACAACACCAAATAAGACAGACAGTTTTTCAACACAGAGCGCTTGCTGAAGAGCGAAAGCTAGTGTGTGTTGTGACAGCGTCACTTTTATACTTCCGGGTATGCCGTCACATGTTACGTCACGACGCAACACCAATCAGGATTGGATTAGTTTTATTCATACTTCAGAGGCGCACGCTTAGGGAGCGTCCCCAAAGTGTCGATCTCGACGCAGTGTTGAGTTCCCTCGAAAGGGAACTCTAAATTATCCAATTTGACATAGTGTGTAAAATATATAAAATATTGGATGACCTGTCATGTTCTGCTATTCAGATAAGACTGAGGTATTACTTATTGGATCAAAAACCTTCACACAGAATCTCTTAGAATACAATTTGCATTTAGAAGGGTGTCCTGTAACTTCATCCTCTACAGTTAAAGACCTGGGTGTTATATTAGACAGCAACTTGTTTTTTTTTTGGAAAATCATACAAAAACAGTCTTCTTCCACCTCAGAAACATCGCTAAGCTCTAGAACATGCTCTCTGTTTCTGATGCAGAAAATTTATTTCATGCATTCATGACCTCTAGACTTGATTACTGTAATGCATTACTAGCTGGTTGTCCTGCATCCTCAATAAACAAGCTACAATTAGCCCAAAATGCAGCTGGTAGAGTTCTTACTAGGTCAAGAAATATGATCATATAACACCAATTTTATCATCTCAACACTGGTTACCTAAGTACAGTATCAATTACAAAGTATTGCTACTGACCTATATATAAGGCCCTAAATGGTTTAGCTTGTTCTATCTTCTGGCCATCTTCTATCGCCCTACAACCCATCACACTCTTTAAGGTCACAAAACTCTGGTCTTTTGGTTGTACATAGGATATCTAAGTCGACTAAAGGAGGGAGAGCGATCTCACATTTGGCTCCTAAGCTCTGGAATAGCCTTCCTGATAATGTCCGGGACTCAGACTTACTCTCCCAGTTTAAATCTAGATTAAAGATGCATCTCATAACCTTATATTCCAGATATCGCAGATCAAATGCAGATGATTATCGTTGCTTAATGTTATGAAGAGCAGCTACGCAAATTATATTCCATTTGCTTTTCTGTTTTATCTCGGGATGCCCATCCTGAGGGAACCATCACTAAGCTTACTTAAGCTGGACTATTTCAGTGATAATTGACGCTAAAGTGGTACCCTGCATTAAAAAGTGACAACAAGGGGTCCTAACCAAGCATTCATATGTGTCGAGCTGGGAGTGAGAATGAATCAATATCAGTACTTAAGAATGGAGAACAGATGCTGCGACAGATGGAATTGAATGAGATACATGGAAAAGGAGGAATGAATAAATGCATGCATGACTGGATGATGAACGAATGGGTTGATTTGGCTCTCTCTTACCCTTCTTACAGAGATGAACAGGAAGATTGGGATGCAGACCATGGGAATGACTGTGAGTAGAGGTGCAAACTTGTAACTCCAGTGTGGCACAAATTGATCAACTGAAGACACAGATTTACTACCCAGCAGGCTATACAGCAGAGTAGACTGAGGGCAAAAAAAGAAACACATTCCTGTACTTTCAAAATGTATTCTGGCTTCGATAAAGAACTTAATTCACAATGGTTAATTAACTATGTTGGATCTGAATGTGCATAGTATAAACTGCACACAATACATACAACTTTCTGAAGTTACTATATAGTTAAAGTAACTTGAGGATCTTGAAAAGCCTGAGCTCTGCAGAACCAGCCTCAAAATGACCACTGAATCATTTTATTTTTCATTTGAAAATAGTTTTGGATTAAAGTGTCTGCTAAATGAGTAAATCTAAACGTATGTAGTTATAGATTGCCATTAGTCGTTTTAGAAGTATGTAAAAAATATCAAAATAAATAAAAGAGAAAGAAGACCAAAAAACAAAAAACTTCAAACAATGAAACGTCAAATACCAATGAAACGTGAAATAATCAATGGTAAAATAATGAGAAAACTATGCAGATTTCTGGACAATAAACAAACCGTTACAGAAGAGCGAGACAGTGCTAGAGACAAATTGTGACTCACGGCACAGATGAGAGGGGTAATGAAGAGCCAGCAGTACTTCAGCGCAGGGAATGGCGTGTACCCTATCATATCTTCAATGTTGTCGTAGAAACGGTTTGCACCTGCAAACCAGTCATTCGTGTGACTTTTTATTTCTTGTTTATCTTACACCCGTTTTTGAAAATGTATTTCTTATTGCAGTTATTACACAGTTTTAGTTGTGTGTGTGTTGTCCTTTTAAACCCAAGTTAAGGAGACAAAATGGGACATAGGAGTAGGGTTAGCGTATAGAATATACAGTTGAACAGGATAAAAATCATTATGTCTATGGAAAGTATTAAACATGAAAACTGTGTGTGTGTGGGTTAAACGATATTACAACTTAAACTAACCTGTAAAATTGTTTAAGAATATAAATGTTCAATAAACACTAACAATTGTAACACATTATGAATAGTCATAATACAATTCAATAGCATAGTAATAATTATATAGTACATTATAATTATAATGTATTTGCTGCAAGTTTAGAAACGTTATTTTTGATATGCACTGATAAGGATGTAGTTCAATAAGAATGTTCAATGAGAATAAGAATTAAAAAAGATTTTCATACTTTACAGAGTATTGTACTAGGTATTTCACAGGAAAGTGTTATGTCTCCTACCATAGACCCATGCGACAACAATCGTTTCAAAGCAGGCGATAAAGAGCAAGTTAATTCCACTCGGGCCATAGGTGTCCATCACAGTGAACAAGTGGATTCCTCCCTACAATATGGCACAAATAAAAGTTAGAGAATATCTATCTACCCATCCATCCATCCATCCATCCATCCATCCATCCATCCATCCATCCATCCATCCATCCATCCATCCATCCATCCATCCATCCATCCATCCATCTTTCTGTCTGTCTGTCTGTCTGTCTGTCTATCTATCTTCATACCTTTGTGATGAATGGCAGTCCAAGTAAGAAGCAGATGACGGCGATTCCCAACACCAAAAGCTCTCGCCGCTTCCTTAGAACTCCAGGAAACAGGTCTATGAGAGCTGTGGCTAAACTCTCCACACACACAAACTTTAAAAGACATAAATATAACACTTTAAACTTGCGGTCAACCTTAAAGTCCATAAAAATTATATACTATATGTGCATAAATGATGTTGAATAACTGTACCTGGCTGTCAAGGCCCAGCAGGAGTACCATAAAAAAGAAAAGAACAGACCAGAACTGAGGTCCGGGTAACAGAGAGAGGGCTCGAGGATATGCTATGAAAGTTAATCCAGCACCTGCAAGAAAATAATCATAATAAAACAATCAAATAAAAAAATAAATAAAAAAAATTATTATTATTATTATTAAATATTTGCAATTTATTTATTAATTTTATCAGATTTCATTTATAAATTACATCAATATTTTGTGTCCAAAATAACATTCAGACTATGCAAGCCACAAGTGTTGGTCTGAGATGCTCTCTTGTGGTCATCAGCAACATAGCAAGAGAGCATAATACACTACAGGGTCTGACTCGCAATTGGATTTCCAATTCATCCCAAAAGTGTTCAGTGAGGTTCCGATCTGGGATTTGTGCAGGTCTTTTTTTTCTCCATTAGATTCATTAATTCTGTTTACACACACACACATCCACACACACACACACACACACACACACACACACACACACACACACACACACACACACACACACACACACACACACACACACACACACACACACATATATATTTATATACACACACACACATATATAAGCAAGTCTTAAGTGAAATGTCAAATGTCAAATATATTAATGGATTTGAAGTATACTTAGTATGGAATACATTAAGTAGATTTCGGTGTTCGTTTTTTTTTGCTAGGGTAATGCAGTGTATACCTGATGATACTACGTCTTCCATGGGTAGACCTAGCTGATGGGCCATGAACCCCAGAATAGAAAAGACCACAAACCCAGCAAAGATGCTAGTGCCGCTATTCAGAAAACAGAGTGCTATACAGTCCCTGTGGAACATAGCATACAGATACATTGATAAATAATGACTGTTATATGAATCAGGGAGTGAAATGGCTGGGCTGCTGAACATTAATGCAGGAGGTTACTGACTTGTAGCAGTCATTGTTGTATTTGTTATAACTGCCCAGTGCTGTGAGGACTCCTTGACACACGGCGTATGAGAAAAAAACCTGAGTGCCTGCATCACACCATACCTGGAGAAAAAGAGATGAAGAATGTAAGAGCAAATCTTGCAGTTTTAACATTGAATAAATTGCTTTACATGTACATGATTTACGCACACATCAACATTTTTGTTGTCCCAGGTAAGTTTCCCTTGAAAAAGTACATTAGAATACTTTAAACGAGTACTTATTACACTTATAATTAGCTAGCAGTACATGTTAGAATGCAAATAATCACACACACACACACACACATACTTTAAACGAGTACTTATTACACTTATAATTAGCTAGCAGTACATGTTAGAATGCAAATAATCACACACACACACACACACACACACACACACACACACACACACACACACACACACACACACACACACACACACACACACACACAGTTTGAGCAAGGCACTCCTATACTGGGCCTCTAGTCTGCTGAACATCTGGTTACCATAAGCAGGGTTACAGGGTTCACATCTTTCAATTCAGTTTCGTAATGCAAGTGTTTATTAACATTTACAAGATTGTATATACATGATACCCTATCTGCCTATATATTTATACACACTTCCTGTGTGAGCACATTGTTTCTGACGAGTCAAGGGGGAAAAAGAAAGAAAATAAGTCAACAGAACAAAAATAAAACAAATATTGCTAAATATTCAATAGTTGAACTAATCATTCATTTTTACAACATTATGTTTTACAGCAACACCAGTCGATGAGATTTCATAGGAAGATATCATCTTTATTGCCTCCTTTAAGCTTATTGTGTTCTCATTAAGGTCCCAAACAGGGGTGAGATTGTGATTTTGAAGGTAAACTCTGAAATCTGGCAGTGATTCTGGTATATCCCGATCTTATTCCAAAACAATGCTTTGAAGTGGCACTCCATTCTAAAAACCGCTGAACTTTTTCAGTGAGTACAATTGCTAAATGTGTGTACTGGGTCTAACAAAAGACACACTAGAACATACATATTTTGTAGGTGTTACAGACTGAAATACAGGGCTTAAATACACACAAGAAAAAGTGGTCCTGGTCAAGACAATCTCCTGAACTCCAATCTGAATGTCAGAATGGGAAAGAAAGGTGATTTAAGCAATTTTGAGCGTGGCATGGTTGTTGGTGCCAGACGGGCTGGTCTGAGTATTTCACAATCTGCTCAGTTACTGGGATTTTCACGCACAACCATTTCTAGGGTTTACAAAGAATGGTGTGAAAAGGGAAAAACATCCAGTTTGCGACAGGCCTGTGGGCGAAAATGCCTTGTTGATGCGGTCAGAGGAGAATGGGTTCAAGCCGACTGATTCAAGCTGATAGAAGAGCAACTTTGACTGAAATAACCACTCGTTACAACCAAGGTATGCAGCAAAGCATTTGTGAAGCCACAACACGCACAACCTTGAGGCGGATGGGCTACAACAGCAGAAGACCCCACCGTGTACCACTCCTCTCCACTACAAATAGGAAAAAAAGGCTACAATTTCCAAGAGCTCACCAAAATTGGACAGTTGAAGACTGGAAAAATGTTGCCTGGTCTGATAAGTCTCGATTTCCGATTCAGATGGTTTCAGATTTTTCTGAGTTACGTGAGATTTCTGATTCAGACATTCAGATGGTAGAGTCAGAATTTGGCGTAAACAGAATGAGAACATGGATCCATCATGCCTTGTTACCACTGTGCAGGCTGGTGCTGGTGGTGTAATGGTGTGGGGGATGTTTTCTTGGCACACTTTAGGCCCCTTAGTGCCAATTGGGCATCGTTTAAATGCCACGGCCTACCTGAGCATTGTTTCTGACCATGTCCATCCCTTTATGGCCACCATGTACCCATCCTCTCATGCACCATGTCACAAAGCTCGAATCATTTCAAATTGGTTTCTTGAACATGACAATGAGTTCACTGTACTAAAATGGCCCCCACAGTCACCAGATCTCAACCCAATCTTTGCATCTTTGGGATGTGGTGGAACGGGAGCATTGTGCCCTGGATGTGCATCCCACAAATCTCCATCAACTGCAAGATGCTATCCTATCAATATGGGCCAACATTTCTAAAGAATGCTTTCAGCACCTTGTTTAATCAATGCCATGTAAAATTAAGGCAGTTCTGAAGGCGAAAGGGGGTCAAACACAGTATTAGAATGGTGTTCCTAATAATCCTTTAGGTGAGTGTACATTTAAGTGCTGAGTAATATCAATTAATAACATGTACTTACTGTAGGGTTAGGATCATGGTTAGTTGCGTGTAATTATGCATAATTTGGTTAGCATGTAACCTGTAATAAAGACACCGTAAAATAAAGTGTTCTCATTGTCACAGTCATTCATTCATTGTGCTATTCTGTTTAATTTCTAGTCATGGTTATCTTTGTCTCTGTTGTGGTTAATTTTTAGTTGTCATGGTTTCTGTTCACTGAAATGATCTTCCTTTGCGTATTTAAGCCCTTAGTCTGCCTCAGCTTTATTGTTCTGCACTAACATTTATGGTTTATGTGCAGTGTTGTTACCCTTTTTGTTTTATTAAAGTCTATTTTATCGTGTATGTGTGTGTGTGTGTGGCCTGGTAAACCCTACATTATGGGGATAAAAAGTCCCCACAAAGATGGCAATATCCGAAATCCTTGTCCATATGGGGACATTTTTTGGTCCGCGTGAGTAAAACAGCTTATAAATCATACTAAGTGATGTTTTTTTTTTTTGAAAATGTAAACATGCAGAACGTTTGTACAGTATAAAAATCATTATGTCTATGGAAAGTCCCCATAAAACATGAAAACGCAACGTGTGTGTGTGTGTGTGTGTGTGTGTGTGTGTGTGTGTGTGTGTGTGTGTTCTAATTCTTTTCATATATTAATATTAGACTCAAAAACGAGTATGAACTCTGCTTCTTCATTTCTGAAGTCCACCAGGCACAACTGTTGTGAGTGCCCAAACACCAAACGGAGGACACCCTAAAACAACAATTTGACTGTTACATTACCCAGAATCGAAGATTTACTCTCTGCTTCTTCCTAACCTTACTTTTCCAGGTGCCTTGTTGAATACAACAAACTTATTCTTTTACACCTTCCTACTGTACTGCATATCCAGAACAAAACCCCACGGGACAACCATGGCTCCCCTCCAAAACTAAAAGCACACCTCCCATGCATTCCATCGCCTTTTTACTTCATTTTCTCATCAAACTTTATTATGTTTACAGTAAAAGAAAGAAGAAAATCCATCTCTAAGATAATAATTTATAATGAGAATGTTGTCACTTGAATTGTGAAAAGAATTCCAACAGTAGATACTTTCCAAAAACAAAAGATATTTTATATCTTTATAAGAGATATGTATATTTTGGTCTCCATGCACATCTGTTTTCCCTTCTAGTTCTACAGACCCAGTGATAGCAGCTTCTGAGGATCACAGAAACAAACTTTGTCTGAAATCATTACTAAAGGCAACGACTTCTTAAGACCATTAATAGGTCATTTTCATGGAATCAATTCCATGGATTCTGATCCAACCAAACCACCCTCATGAGCCAGATTGACACATTTGATACCTTTCTACACATGCTACACCAATGAAACAGAATATATACTTACAAGTCAACAGTGTACTGTTCCATGAAAGGCAGATGACAGCTTATGACAATTCCAACTATAAAATTTCACTTATGCTTTTTTTTGTTGGTATTTTATGTGTCAGGGTTCTGTCACTTCTGTCTGTTTATTCTTGGTTTGGTGACACTGACACTCCTATATTCTCAGGCCGTGATTCCGGCACTTAAGTCTAATTAGGACCCAAGCCTTGAAAAGGCGAAGGCCCTATTGTTTTCCTTAGGATTATTAGGGCCCAAGCCTTGAAAAGGTGAAGGCCCTATTGTTTTCCTTAGGATTATTAGGGCCCAAGCCTTGAAAAGGCGAAGGCCCTATTGTTTTCCTTAGGATTATTTATTATTCTTCCGACTTATTATTATTTTACTACCTTTTGGGCACTTTTGGGGCCCTTAACGTGCTCGAAAACTCTTGAAACTTTGCACACGGGTCAGAACCCGTGGGCCAGGCTGAAGCTGGTACCCGGGCGTGGCAGGGGGGCTCGACAGTGATGCATGAACAATGGCAAACAGGGCAGAACAGAAAAGGCAGAGACAAACCAGGTTGAGAGACAAAGGACAAAGACCTCCAGATAAATACTGGGCTTCTGGATTTATACATTTAAGTGCTGCAAAACATATTGACCTAAAAATTATTCTAAATTTAAATTAAATAAAATCTCATATATGTGGCTACTGTGATTCACGATCATAGGCCCTGTCCCCAAATGGCACACTTCATATGAATTTTCGGTCTTGTGTACTTATTTCATGTGTCTGTTAAATCCATGAGACCGTAGGCGGTCTCATTTTTCATTTTAGGTTTCAGAAGGTTGCTCACGCATACTTTGTGCTTGATATGTGCCCTCGATGCACACTTTTGCAGAGCCCACACTGATGCAAGCTCTACAGCACACTTCTTTTTAACAGTCAAAGCGGGGTTACGTTTTTGCACGTCGTGCACAATAACCCTAAAGGCATCGGGGTGGCGGCTTGTTTTATATATATATATATATATATATATATATATAGCTGCCAACGGGCCAAAGCTGGCGGCACCGCCACCGGCTTGGGCCCGCAATCGCTGCATACAGCTATATTTTGGTTTTGGTTCTGTGTCCGACAGTCCGGGGTTCGGATATTCATGCTACGTGTGTTTGTCTTCAGTTGTGAGCGCATGGTGTGAGCATTCGCTTATTCTCTATGCGCTCTGGTCTCATTGTGTGCCAGTTCGTATTTGAATTTATCACTCAAGTCCTGTCTTGCACTGCCTGATCCTGTTTGCCTTGCCCAGTCCTGCCTTGGGTTAGAGTTAGGTTAGTATTTCTATTATTATTTTTAATAAAAAGCCCATTATGATCTTTGATGTGAAAGTGATGTGAACTTTCCTTTTTGTCAATTACATTTTTCAACTCCTTCTCCCATCCATAGTTTCACAGCTGGTAAATTTACTTTAAAAAAAAAACTGTAAAAAAGTTGTTCTTCTTATATACCCAGTTTCATTCTGAAATCAACACATTGCAGACGTAAATCTGGGTTGTACGTGGGGCTTGCATAGACTAGTCGAGTAGTTGAGAGATTGACTGCTTCAACCACTAGTCAACGCTGTCGGAAACAATTAACTAGTCGAGCGTGCATTAACCCTAAATTAATTCAAAATGGCGAACGTCACCTAGAGACATCAGATGTGTGGAAGCATTTCATCAAGGATGACAAAAATATCACAACTCCGTAAGACTACTTTAAAATATAACAACAGTGCGACAGCTATGCAAAACCACCTATGATTGAAACGTCCAACAACAAATTCAAATGTTAGTGATACGCACACCACAAAGCAAACAAGCATTGGTGAATTCTGTTAACGCCCGATTACAGAGAGGAGAAGACAGGTAATAACATATGTACTTGTGGATTTTATAGTAAAGGATATAAGACCACTCTCTGCACTTTCAGGAGAGGGATTCAGGGGAATTATCAACTTCTTTGAACCCAGTTACACCGTTCCATCGTTCGCTACACTCTGGAAAATAATAATGGGCCACAAATACAACTCTCTAAAAGCCGACATTGCGTCTGAAATGAAAGGTAAGAACGGTTATTTATTTGGCTTCACTCTATTACATGAAAATTTTAATATGTAATGTCATAATTATAATGTTTTGAGAGTTTATGTAATTGTTGCATTAGGCTATGAATTAATTAACATTTATTGATGAGAACTATTTCATGTCTTTTCATTTAGAGTAGCATGAACCATGAGTAGTCGAGTAACTCGGGTATTGTTTTGATAAGAAACTGATTAGCAGAAATCCGTAGTCGTGCAACCCCTAGTTGTAAGTGACAATTTAAGTTGACTTGAAAAAAATATTCTTTGAATCATTGGATAGGTCTACCTAATTTTCATTCTATAAGGACCCCTGACCTACTTCCAGACTCTTTTACAGACTCCTCATTTCATTTACACTACTTAACAATTTCTTCCAACCAAATATGAAAATGTGGGTCTTTCATGCAGAGAATTGTTCCTGTTTTTTTGCATAATGATGCATTTAACAGTTAATGGCCAAATGTTTCTCTCAGTGCTGAAGTTGAGACCAGCTCGCTGAAGACCAAGACCAGAAGAGGGTCTGAATAATTCAGAGAGTGTAAATATGCTTTCATGTGGTAGGGAATGAGACCTGATTTCACGCTGATGTTACACGGACCTCTGCAGTACACAAACAGCGTGGTCCCATCCAGAGAAACAATACCACAGAGCAGATTATATACGCAAGTCTACATAAACTACAAAATGTATCCACAGTGTCGCTTCCGAGTCCATGACAAGACCAAGACCATGAAAATATAGTCTATTATTTGAGACGGTAACTCTGGCCCAGTCCTGCATTAGAGTGTGCATGGATCTGCACTTCGAAAACCATCTGTATCTTTGGGATACTCATTTCAACATACCATGATTTGTGACATACTAATTCTAATCTCGGACACTTTTTAGGGTGGATAGCATGCGGATTGGGATGCAGGGATTGTGTTCCACTTACATCAGGACTGGAGAGTTTACTGATGTCAGGATACAGGTAATACGAAATCCCAGTTGCAGCCCCTGGCAGAGTCACTCCTCTGATGCAAAGGATGAACAGCATTAAGTAGGGGAACGTAGCAGTGAAGTACACAACCTGTGAAACATTGACACACGTATCACAATAATTAAGAGACTTTAATATAATACTCAAGTCCCATTTTATGATCTTCTAGTGATCTTTCTGCAGTGTTACAAACATGCATTGATGCTAACACCGTGTCTACACTTGGTGCGACCGTTGTTGCGTTATGTCGCACCGCAACAGATTGAGGCTGCATTTGTGGGTGGTTGTCATTACTTTGCCATTTCTAAGGTATATTGAGTGGTTTTAGCATTCCTGATAGCAGACTAACATTGCAGAGGCATGTTTTATTTGGAAAATTATTTTTTCAGAGCATTTGATCATCTCTAAAACCTTTCCTCTCAGATGATTTTAGAAAATGTATGATTTTAAAATGTAAAGCAGCTTACTTTTTTTTTTTTTTAAATCAGATAATTGTCCACAACAGAGGCTTTCCAGATGAAGCGCACTCTTTAACAGACTTCTTGGAATGTCACATACAGTACATGTACTATCTAGAATGTTGCTATGGCATGTGCTCGCTAAGATATTTGGTGGTTGCTAGTTGTTTGCTAATGTGTTTTGTTTTAGCATGCTGCTATACTGCAAGTTGTTCTGAGAGGTTTCTTTGGTGTTTCTATGCGGTTGTTGAGGTGTTCTGGGCTGTTTTTAGTTTGATAGTACATTGTTGGGTGGTTAGAGTGGTGACTATGCTGTTGCTAAAATGTTTTGAATGACTGTTAGTATGCTACAATACTATTTGGTTGTAAGTGTGTTCACTGGTTACAAGGTGATTGTTATGAATGTGTTATGAATGGTTGCTCAAAAGAGTCCATAGATTTTGGTCCCTAGATAAGTCTTCAATGTAAGTCTATCATTTCAACATACCATGTTCAAACTTCTATTTTCATAGCTAGTTTTTGTTTATGATGAGTACAAAATATGACATTGTTTTCTCTTGATTATTTCATCAGCAAACAGTTGTACACGCATGAGCATCAGCTGACCTTGCCTGTGGTCTTCACTCCTTTAAAGATGCAGAAATAACAGATGACCCAAGCCAACAGAAGACACATGGAAAGATCAGCATTTACGCTCCCCAGACCACCGCTGTTTGTCTCCCGCAACATACGATGGCTGAGGACACGCAAACGTATTATGAACACATTTTCATTTACTTCCATGCACACACACACACACACACACACACACACACACACACACACACACACACACACACACACACACACACATCATATCATGAATAACACATTTTCATTTTACTTCCATGCATGTCAAAACTCAGAGTTTTAGATTTATATGCTAGATACAGATTTAGTTTTTCCGTGATTTAGTTTTGTGGGGGTTAGTTTAGGAAACTGCAAAAAAATATAAACATGTTGTTTTCATCAACTTCTCTGGGTCAGTTCTTCAGCCCAGATTTCTCAATATCCCATGGCTGTATGATGCAACTTTAAAGGTCTTTGTCTCACAGATGTTGGATGTTTTTCATTTTGTCCCACCCTTTATAAGGGTAGGGGTTATCTCACTCATAGTCTAGGACTTGGGAGAAAACTAACACTAAATTATGTGAATTGTCTGACATTACCAAAACGTTTCTAAAGTAGCTGACTGACACCAAGGAAAGTTGAACATAAAATGGAAAATGTGCAGTTTCCTCCTCATATAGATACTACACCATTACAATAAATATGTAGTATGCTATTATGTACTATAACTGTAGGATACTAATTTAATTAATACAAGTTTACATGTATAAATCCAGAAGATGGATTAAGGTTGCTGAGAACCAAAGAAATGTGTGTACAGTATTTGATATGTTTAGGAAATGATGTATCTTACAACCAGTACTCTTGTTCGGAGGAGGTCACTGTAAAAGCTGGCCATTCTGATTCATTTTGGAAACTGATGAAAGAAAGACAAAAAGAAAGTGAGTTCACCAAAGCCTTTCAATGCCATTTTTTTTCCAAACAAAAGCAACTGTGTCTTTATCTGAATTGATAAGTTATCTACACTAATTTGGTTTTCTGTTCTTAGCTGGTATAAGATGGTCTAGTTGGTCTCCAAATAATGTTTACAGCTACTTTCTTTAATCAGCACATTAACAGAAAAACACAAAGAGCTATGTATTATCAAGTATAGAACATACAATATTGGATTTCAGTGAAATGTTAAAACTCCGCCATATTCTAATACACCTGCATCTATATGTGGGTTCTTTTCATTTTCCTGTTATGTAAGTCCAAACAAAGAATAAATAATTATTTCTAAATGCATTACAAAAGGGACTTGTTGTTACCTCATGCTGTAGTTGTCACCAAATCTATACGTCTCATTGTAGAGGAAAGACCAGTCAGCATCAGGTCTGTGCACACCGGTATATGTAGCACTTATATTTTGGCAGTTCACTGTTGAAAAAATGGGAGAAAAAGGGGACTCAAAATTGATTTGGGGATTAAAATCAATATTACGTAATTGTGACTATTTCGTGAAAATTTAATCTTTGGTTCTTGTAATTGTGACTGTCTCAGAAGTGTAACTTTTATTTCTCATGATTGCGACTTTACTTGCAATTGCGACTATTTCTTGTAATTCTAAGTATGTCTTAATATTGTCTATATGTCTCAATCAACTTTACTTCTTACAAATTGTGACTATTTCTCATTGAGACTATTTTTGTAATTACAACTTGTAAAACTTGTGATTTTATTTCTTGTAATTGTGACTATATGTCTTACATTTGCACATTTGCTTCTCAAAATTGTGGCTATTTCTTTTGTGACTATTTCTCATTGAGACTTTTTGTAATTTCATTTTTTTCTCTCACAATTACAACTTTATTTAAAGTAATTTACTTTCTCATGGTTGTGATTTTATTTCTCGTAACTGTGACTTTATTTCTTGTAATTGAAACTTTATATCTTACAACAGTTTTATTTTTATAATTTTGAACTTTCTCACAATGAACTATTTTATTTTTTTACGCCGATGCATTTCACAAACATTTCTTTCATAGAAAACCATAAGTCTGATTATTTAGAAAAGTGCTAATTTTCCTCAACAAAGTGCACAATGAGAAGTCTTATGTCAGCACAAACAATGCAGAACGAACTACAAACCAAAAGTTTTAAAATTCTGCAGAATTATCAATAGCAGTGATGCTTGCCTAAGCAAAATGCAGTTGTTGATATTGCTGTATTGAGAGCTGCAATGTTTGTGCCATTGGGAAAGTTTAGAAATGCATTACATAACACACCTGTGTTCCAATAGTTGTCACAGGAAGTCCAAGGTAGAGTACTCCAGAAACAGTTGAACAGATAAAACAAAGCCCAGGCCAGGATCACAATGTAATATATATTTAGATAAATCACTATAACTTGGGACGCAACACCTACGCCTGTGAACAAAAACTAGTTTGTGTGAGAAAATCCACATGTGCAAAATAATAATCACTCATTACTACACATTACAACAATTAAAGACATGGGGCCCTATTTTAATGATCTAAGTACATAATCTAAAGCGCACGGCGCAAGCGCACTTATGGCGAGTCCGAATCCACTTTTGCTATTTTAACGACGGGAAAAATGGTCGGCCCTCCCGGCGCATGGTCTAAAACGGTTGTCCCTATTCTCTTAATGGGTGTGTTTTGGGCGTAAAGTGCAATAAACCAAGTCTCATCTCCCATTCCCTTTAAAAGCCAGTTACGCTCACACCATGGCGGATTCGCTATTTACATGCCGGACTTTGCAAGAGGAAAAACGGAACGCTTCTCTAGCGAGGAAACGGATCTGCTCGTGCGCGAGGTTAAAGGGACAAGCCGGATTCCACCATATCTTACACAATGATAATCTTTTACATTGTAATCCTTTTATTTTTAATATTTGGCATGTGTGCTGCTTCGCGTCCCTGTGTGTGTAATAAGCAGAGTGTATGTGCATTGTGGACCCGCCTATATAGGCTCATATTACTAATGCGCCCTTTAAATAACAAAATAAATACTGCGCCAGGTTTCACTTGGTCAATGGCGCAGTCTATTTCAGTTGCCTCAAAATAGCAACGTGCCAACAATGCGCCTGAACACACCTCGTTTTCAGACCAGCACGCCCAGGCGCACAAATGGGTGCAAATGCATTTGCTATTTAAACAACGTGGCGCAGGACGTGAAAATGATAACCGTTCGGGCTGAAACTAGCAAAAAACACCTGTGTCGCACCGCATTGCGCCCGGTGTATAAGGCCCATGACCTTTATTGTGTAGATCAATTTAAGAAATCATAACTCACCTTCAAACATGGGGCAGATTTTTCTCCAAGCAGTGATGCCCCCTTCACTGGTGTATTGACCTAACGCTGTCTCAAGGAAGAATATTGGGATTCCACAAAAGAAGAGAAAGATGAAATAAGGAATGAAGAAAACACCTGGAGAGACCAAACATTTGTTAGTTATTTACCCGATAGGCTCACGACAAAGTCTTGTTGCCTTTATCTTTAAGGGTTGTAACAGAACATCCCAATAACATAACATTAAAACAATAATGTCCACCATACTGTACTGTAGCTTCTCTGGATCACATGTGGATAAGGACCTTAAGGGTAAATTAGTTCTGAGCATTACTGAAGAACACAGAGGTCTATTGATTATGTTATAAAACATGGGCTTCTGCTGGAATTTAAGGTCAAATCCATCTCATGGTGCAGGGGATCAAAACGCTGCAGGCTTAATGCCTCTTTTTTTATTTCTTTATTTCCATCACACACTTCTTCAACATCCCTAATTTCCACCCTTCTCTCTCTCACAAACTTTCTCTTACCGCCTCCGTTTTTGTAGCACAGGTAAGGGAAGCGCACCACGTTCCCGAGACCGATGATCTCTCCAGCCATGGACAGCAGGAACTCAGTCTTGTTGGCCCATTTCTCTCTGGCCTGGGGTCTGCTTTCTGCACTCCCTTTCTGAGCCTCAGGTTCCATAGCTTCCCCATCAGCAATGCCTCCGTCTCTAGTCTCCTCCATGGACGTTTCTGTATTTATCTCTCTGTGAGCATTCGGTTTTACTGCAAGTTATTAAAAGTCCATCAGCATGCAGAAAAAGTGAGTTGTGCTTTGAACTAATGAATCATAGATGCTTAAACTCAGTAATGGAACTAACATTTACAACTTAATAGTTTATATTTTGTACCGACAAATGGTTGTGGAAGTGGACAAACAGTGAAGGAATGTTTACATGGAATTATTAAATACATCTCACTCTACAAAGGGAAATGATACATAGCAGAAACAGTTTTAAATGGATTAAAAATCCGTTAAAAAAAAAGAAAAATCCGTGGACTTACCAAAGTTTGTGAACAGCTCCCTATCAGACATGCACAGAACGTCAGTGCAGAGTACAGTATTCTTGAGTTCTGCACGCGATAAGGAGTGGGAGAGGGCGGGACGTGCAGGGGTGCACAAGCCATGTGAAAACACACTTCTTGCCAAAATATTGGGCTATATAGCACAGATAGATCATTGAACGGAAGGATAGATAGATAGATAGATAGATAGATAGATAGATAGATAGATAGATAGATAGATAGATAGATAGGTAGGTAGGTAGGTAGGTAGGTAGGTAGGTAGGTAGGTAGGTAGGTAGGTAGGTAGGTAGGTAGATAGATAGATAGATAGATAGATAGATAGATAGATAGATAGATAGATAGATAGATAGATAGATAGATAGATAGATAGATAGATAGATAGATAGATAGATAGATAGAAAATGACGATATTTGATGTCGGTGCATTTTATAGTTTAATTGAGTAAAAATAAGGACGTTTTGAGTTCTGCAATTTAAAGAAAAATGTGTTTCCTCATGACATGATCCCTCTAAAGAACATATTTTTAGTAGGCTAGTCTAATGGCCTTTTTGCTGTAACAAAGGCAGCAATTAATCCGTATTATTTAATAATTTTATTATTATAATTACTATTATTGCATTTTGTAGCTTATAAAATCCATGTATCTCCTTCGGTTTTATTTTTTAATTATGTATTTTAGGTTTGGTATTATTATTGAAAAGCATAATGTTAGTAGTTGAAGGACGCATGACGTCACAGCTGTGAATGCGGAAGTGAAGCGCACAACAACAAGAGATAGAGGAAAACGAAACAGATTCAGTAATCAGACAAAAAACAATGTTGCACGAATTTAGATGAAATCGACATTGTTCAAAACAACAAGAGGAACGAGGCTTTTTCGAAAGGTATTGACAATACATTAATTCTATTAAATGCAATTAGTACTATCTATATTTTATCTGTGTAGCATGTTTTGGTAAACACATATCCTTTATTAATGAGGTCGCGACCGGTAAAATCAAATGAGATGAATTACATGAGTAAAGTTTGTAAGTAAACGTTGATGTAGGCTGGAGAAAGCCTATTCTGAACGATTAAAATAGTTAAAAACGAAAATTGATGAATGGATGATGAGTAAATGGATGGTCTGGAACAACGCTAAATTGTGTGACGTTTAGGCTACATCACTGACAGCAAGTGAACATAATTAGAAAATATAACTATATTTGATAATTCCAACATATTCTAGTTACAAAATATATTGTTTGAATGAGATCCCGTCCTGTGAAATCAAACAGATGATTCATTGTTTCAGATGAATAATTGCTTGTTATTAATAAAGCATGTTGTCATACACTTGTAAGTTTAGCAAATGGTCATATTTGTGTATTTGCTTTACAGATGCACTGTGTGGCTACTGAAACGCATCTGGAGAGCTCAGGGGTCCTCCAGAAGCCCCCTGATGAGGAATCATGTGAGGAGGAAATGGATACATCAGAGACAAAGTGGCACTGGTTTTACCTTGCCGAGTGTGGCATCTGGCACATGTTTGAAGTATGCACTGTGCTTTATAAAACTGCAGTCTGATAGATTAGACTAATATGAATGGCAATTCATAAGTTGCCTTTTTGCTGATCACATCATGCTGTTTTCCTTTTCACCACAGGAAGTGCCAAGCACAGGGTGTTCTGTCACCAATGAGCAAATTGAACAAAACTACTGCAAGAATCACCATGCTTCAATGGACTTCTATACTGCTAAATATACCTATAAATTAGACTTTTCTGGTCAGTTACCTAGTAAAGCATAGAATTGTGTTATCTAGATTTGTGGTGATAAATGCCATGAGGGCTGTGATATGCATCTTCACTGTAATTTTCTCAACTCTATCATGTCACTAGCTATGAAACAAGTCAATGTGACTACTGGGAAAGAAAGGCCAATCAAAAGGGCATTGCATTCAGCAACTGACTTTAGGTAAGCTCTTTTATACAGCTTTTATTATTATAACATGCATATTGTAATGTTTTATATTATACATATGTATTATTTACTACATTAAATAAAATAAAATAAAAGTATTTTTTTTTTAATGTTGTGTTTCACAGATTTATCTGCGATAACCCAGCTCTTCCTGTACCCAGTCACTGGGAAAGAGTTAATACAGAGGAACCCTATCAGGTAAAAAAAAAAAAAAAAAAAAAAAATTATAATGTTAAATTAATGACATTGAATTGAATTGAATTTTGACTGCACTACACTTAATTACAGTGGTTTGCATTTTACCTAGAGGATAAGATTTTTTTTCTTTTTCTTCATTATCTGCTTTTTGTGGTGTGCCTCAGGGATCCATTTTCAGACCTTTATTGTTTTCTCTTTATATGCTTCCTTTGGCCTACATTTTTCAGAAATACAACATTCCTTATCACTGTTATAATGACAATTCTCAATTTTACCTTCCAGTAAGGCTTGACACTGCTGTTTCTTTTGATGTTTTATGGAAATGCATAAATTATATTAACAGTTGGATGGAGGCATGCTAGAATAGGGGAAATTCTAGCATCGCTGCACTGGCTTCCCATTAAATTCAGGGTTGATTTAAAAAAACTTTATATACGAGGCGTTGTCTGGCTGTGCACCAAAATATATAATGGTTCATATTGTTTAAATGTGTTTTATGAATAAATGTTGTTGTTGTTGTTGTTGTTTGACATGTGACTGTTTCTCTCCAGCTTATTGCTCTATGCAGAGATACGTTTGAGTACAAAGAAGTGGCCCGGTTATATGAGAGAACCATGAGCCAGTCCATCAGATCCATTCAGAGAATACAGAACCTGGATTTGTGGGAGTTTTTCTGCAGGTTGACTCATTTTCCAATATTTGAAACAAACCTGAAAAGGTTTATATTGCAAAACTGACTGCATATTACTTTTATTACAAGCTTTCTAAGCAAATAAAGTGTTAGTCATTTTCATTTTAAATGTTTTTGACCATTTCATTTATGACAGAATCAAACTTGAATTTAAATATATTACACATATATATTTTTTTAATTATATTATAAAAATTCTAAAATGCAAATATATTACAGGAAAAAGGCCCAGCTGAGAAAGATAAAACATGCCGTAAACGTTGAAGAAAAGATGCTTTTTCACGGAACTGGCCACAGTAACATACAGGCCATATGTACATACAACTTTGATTGGCGTCTCACAGGAAGTCATGGTGACGTCTATGGCAAAGGTACAGTCCATTAGTCTTTTTGCATTAAAGGGATGATTCACAAAAGAGGACAACTGTGTCATTTTTTTATCCTCATGTCAGTCCAAACCTGTATGACTTCTATTTTTCATTGAACACAAAAAGTGACGCTTTGAAGAATATTCACGCTGCTCTTTTACATACAGTGATAGAGTGGATGTGGATAGGGCTGTCAAGCTCTAAAAAGCCATTCATACATCTAGTGTCCTGAAGCCAAATGATAATTTTGTTAACTTTTTTTACTGAAAATCTGCCATGGTCACCGTATCATACTGTGGAAAAGAACAGCTTAAACACATGCGTATAAATAATTAAAAATGTATTTTATTTCCACATAAAAAAAAAAAATAGACAGATTTCGAAAGACATGATATAATGTAAATAATGATTTGTTTAATTTTTTTTTTTTTTACACATTTAGACATTTTTAAATATGTTGTATGGAAGCCCACATATGAAAAAAAAAACATGCTTTAAAGTCAAAATAATGAGATGAGCTGTCATTTTGACATGTTTAAAAATTGACATAAGTCGTAATGTCAAAAAAGTCGCTCTTTATTGCTATTCACATATTTGTCTTAATTGAGATAAAAAGTCGCTATTACGTATGTCATAAGTCATAATTACTTTTTTCTCATAATTTGACTTTTTTTTAATAATTTTACTTCTTGTTATAATTTAGACTTTATCTCATTATGACTTAGTATATCGCAATTTTTACTTTGTATCTCATAATTGTCTTAGCATCGCATCATTTTGACTTTTTCATGTCACAATTCCAGCTTTGCATGAGATAAAAATGTGCAAATATGAGGAGCTGCACTTTAAAGATGGCCGCCAAGTGAATTGACTTGTCTTAAAGGGACTTTGGTCAATTGTAAACATTTTACTACTGTTTAAATATCATTATACAAAACATTTTACATTGTATACATACAATTTTTGTCTTCACAGGAAGCTATTTTGCACGTGACGCAAGGTATTCCAGCAAGTTTTGCCATTCGACTAGCAAGCATAACTTTATCCTACAGAGACATGGTATGGCGCCCGCTATTTTCCAGAGTGACCCGCCTTACAAGTGCATGTTCCTGGCCCGGGTTCTAGTTGGGGAATACACACTGGGTCACCCCCAGTACTGCAGACCTCCTTCTAAAGACACGAGCATTGCCAACTTTTTCGACAGCTGTGTGGATGACATGATAAACCCTAAGATCTTCGTTATTTTCGACAGCAACCAGATCTATCCGGAATATCTAATTGAATTTTACTGATGTCAAAAACCAAACGAAAAATCTGCATAAACTGTTAACGGAAGTTGCCGTACCGTGGAGTTGTGGGAGTTTCAGAGCAGAGTGCTGTAACAGTGCTGAGGACGGTTACTGCAAAGTGCCTTTGGTGAAAAATTATGAAATATATAACAATGTACTGTGACTAGGGCGCTGAAAAAAAAAACATATGTGGGGTAATATATTTATTGTTTAAATGCATTATATCAACTTGATGTTTTTCATAACATTTATTTCAATGTTGCACTAGGAACCAATTTTTCCTCTTAATTATTATTATTATTATTTTCATTTAAAAAATGCCATACCTTGAATTATTTACTTGTGAAATATACAGAACTCTTGTCTTGGGGGTGGGGTGGGGGGGGGGGGGGGGGGGGGGTGTTGGCAGAAAGTGATTCCATAAAGACTAAGTTCTCAGTTTATGTTTGTTTTTTGTTTTTAAATGTGCACGTTTTATTATTTCATAATCTACCTCTCCATAATTCTACCTCTTGTCGTGTATTTTCAAAAACAAAGGCAAAAATCTCTGTTGTTAAACATGCATTTTATGGAAATCTGATGACATCTTATTTGCGATGAAACTAAGTGACATTAGGTCTTTTCTTCCATATTGTGACATAGCCTATCCGAGTGAAGTAAATTATTGAAAGAGAAACAAAAGTGTAGTGTGGGGACTTGTTCTATCCATCGGTCGTTGATTGGGTGGAGGCAGATCTCTTGCAGTCGATTGGATGATTGAACAAGTCTGGCGCATGTCAACAAAGAAAAGTCTGCTATTTCATGGAACATCAAGTTGACATTTTGAATAAAACTTACTTCAAAAAAAGAAAATGAAACATGCATGGATGAATCACAATAAGATTGATGCATTTATAAAATAGATTGTAATTTTTTTTAAACTATACATCCCCTGCCTTATAAAATAAATGAAAAAAAAAAAGATATAAATATTTATTTGATAATATATTACTGAGGTCTAATGCCTCAGTATTGTTCTGTGGTTTCTTCCCAAATAAATCAAGCATTTTCAATTTATGAATGTTGAGTACGATGGCGTTAAATCACTTGAATTGCATACAGCCTGATCACACTGCAATCACGTTACAAAGAATCTGATACCTATCAGATTTATCTCCATATGCAGTACGATTCCAATTGAAAATGTTATGTTCAAAGCGATCACTCGTATATCCTAAATAGATCTGTCACATATGAGGAAGAAAAGTTTTTTTCCTCTATACTATAAAATTTGTAAATCTCAAATCAAAATAGTATCTCAAATGTGCCGTGCATACTTGTGACATGTAAAAGTACGCCAGTTGGGAAAGCAGCTACGATCAAATGAATGAAAAGCAGACATATACAATGCAACAAAACAAAATGAAACATGATTTTCATGGAACAAATCTAGGAGAATTGGATTGGTGGAGGAGAAGGTATTTTAGAGATGTATGGTTAAAACTGAGCTGTCTTTGTGGTTTAGTTGAACACATTGAGCGTAAATGTGTTAAGAAGGACATGTTTGGAATTCCTGATCTATTCATAAGACTTTTTACCAAATAGTTACCTCCGATACAGTTACACTTTTATTCCTCCTCTCAATCAGAGATTGATTAGTAAATAATCCTTGATCATATTTTAGTTTTATAAACAGTATATGTCTACTTGTAAAATACTGCATGCCTATATATATATAATGTAGCCCAGACCCAATATATTCACCCATAAAAATGCACACTCACATTTATTTCTAAAGGATTTATTTGTCACTTTCAAAACCTGATTTATCAAATCCACTGAAACATTATGAATTATTACAGTAGTTTATCAGCCAATTGTTGTGATTTCCATATGGCTGATGTGAAGAGAATTATAGTAGTATTATTTAGTGTATTACTAGATATTAGTATTTTCTGTACTTTTTTCATCCTTGCTTAAAATACAGCAAAATATAGTATAGCCTAAATGTTTGATGCATGACATTAAAATGTAATGCCAGATGTATTTATATAGAATTATAAATAGCCAAAGAATATATGCACATTCAAGATTAATAAAAATACATTTTAAGCATAGTTGAGTAGGTTTCAGAATTGCATGAAAATGCATACTTTGTTGATACTGGAACAAAATTCATTGCCGAAAATATTGTCCAAACCCTATCCCTACCCATAAGTTTTCCCAAAATTCAGAGAGTAATGATTGGTGAATAACACTGATGTAGAAGAACCTAACCCTGGTTGAAAGCCAAAACTTGACATAAACTGTAATCTTGCCCTTAAATCCTATTGGTTGATTGAAATGTTGTTCCAGGATCAACAAAGATGTTTATCCAGGAACATGTTGCACTTGGTTAGGTCAGGTTGTGCTGTCAGTACATGCTATTTAAAGTGCATTAGAATGTATTGCAAAATTACACTTAGCTTTGCTCAAGAGCTACTAAAGTGTCAAAAAGCCTTTGAAACTTGTTGCATATAAGTCCAATTTTGACAGTAATTCCATATCACTTACATACTGTAAAATGAAGTTGCAACACCATAAGTGTTTAACTACATGCATAACCCCATAAAGCCTATTGAATCATGTTTCATACACACATTTTTAAGGCCTCAAAACTGATTAACACTTTGCTGAAAAACGTCTAGACAATCTACTACATGCCTGCTGTTGTCTGGTTGATAGTGTATACATTTAGTAAGTAATATGCCTTTTAGTATAATTGTTAGTAATATTTCAAGATGAACACTTGCTAGACTTACTAGGTATGCTTGATTTATTTTTAGAAAAGTCATGTTAAAATGTGAGAATCAAATTTGATACATAGGAATGTTTCTTTGTACATCTGTAAGTCACCATTGCAATGCATTACATTATATGTTTTGACCCCCACAAAATAAAAATAAAAAATCCAAAGCTTTGAACATAAAGCATTTAAATATCATCTTACTAAGACATATTATTGAGAGATAGAGTGACAACTGATATTTATATGCTTTTTAAGTTGCCTATACTGTTTTTGTTATCGTATTTTTAGACTTTTCCCAAATCTGTAAAAAAACTGTTCCATTTCAATAAATGTGCTTTTTTTTGGGGGGGGGGGGGGGATATTGTTTCATGTCAGGCTTAACATGGTTAAGTATACGGTAAGATACATCAACTTTGAAAGTATCATTTTTATAGGAAGCACTCTTTTTAAAAGTACATTTTCACAAGTGCAATTTTACAGTTGATCCAAAAGAAAGTAAAAACCCAGGATAGAGGGGCTGACTGAATGTGGTCAGGACTCTGTGGATGAGGGTCATTGTGTCAGAGACGCTGTAGAAGGACAGAGTTCCTGCACTGTGATCCACATACACTCCTATCCTACAGCCGCTGGTTGGTACGGAGAGTTTAATCCGTTTCTTACCGTAGTAAAATGTGCAACCGGACAGACCATAGAACAATCTCCAGGAATGCTGATTAAACCCAAACACACACTTATCGGAAGTCCCCTTCCTACTAATGGTCTTATATGACACTGATATACCGACACCAGCATCACCACTCCACTCCAATTCCCAGTAGCAGCGTCCGCACACACTCTCTCTACACAACACCTGAAGAGGACAATCAAATCTGTCTGGATGATCGGGATACTGCTGGACTGTACCACTGTCAGTGACCATTTTGTTTGCTTCAGATAGACAAAGGCGTTTATGCACTGTGTTTGGATCCAGAGTGAGCTGACAGAAATCTGGAGGAAATAAAATATCCATTACCAAATGTATGCATTCAAATATATACTTTAACATAGTATACACATTTACTTCAAATTTAATTAAGATTGTTTTCAACATTTTTGTTATTTACATCATTTTGTGTCTTCCTTTAAAAATAGAAACTTTCTGCATTTAAACTTAGATTTACTTGATTTATAAATATTTAGGAATGTTTATTTTGAGGATAAATCATTGTCCCATCATCATTGTATTTATTGCATTACATTATATGTTTTGACCCCCACATAAAAAACTACAGAGCTTTGGTCATAGAAATAAGCATTTAATTATCATTTTACTACTTACATATTATTGGAAGATATACAGTGACAACTGATATTAATATGCATTTTATGCAAGTAGTCTGCTATACTGTTATAAAGATTTCATTGCTTTACATAACAAGCTTTAATTCTTGTCTGAGGGTATGTTTACACAACAGCGATGTACAAACAGAACTGTTTTTCCTTTGCGTATTTCGCATACAGGCGACAATGTTGTCAAAACGACACACAGATCCACGAAAATGACTCGAAACGCTGTATTATTCATGCCAGGCCAGTAGTTGGCGATGTCACTTTGTAATGAAACACTACGCGCCTATAGACTGAACAGGTAATACGCATACGTATGACATCACCGTGTTCACAAATTCACGTTTTTGTAGTTTACATGAAGACGATAACGGTATCATTTTTGAAAACTTTCTCTTTGCTCTTTAAAACCTTTTTTCAAAAGTTTTCCCCCAAAACGCAGTTTTTGTGTAAATGAACGTTTATAACGCATTAAAAGTTTTGGTGACACTTCATTTGAATGCGTCCTTGTTACACGTTACACGTATTTACTATAGTAAAAACTATAAATTAGGCATAATTACATGCAACTAACCCTAAACCAAACCCTAATCCTACCCTAACCTTATAGTAAGTACTGTACATCAGTAGTTCATTAATAATACACTGTACTTATTTGTGTAGTTACACTGTTACAACATCACTTTAGAGTAAGGTGTAACCGAAAATTGTAAAACAGAATCAAAAAGCTTCAGATTTAATCTGTTTAAAGAAAAGCATGTGCTCTTACATTGTAAGAATTCATCCCTTGTCTTGGGGTCTGGGGTGGGAATGATCTGGATGTATGTCACTATAACAAACAAACTGAGATTTTAAGTGTGATGTTTTGATGCAATTACATCTACATAATGCAGTCTAATATTTGAACACAAATAAACCTCAAGTACTTCACCTCTACCCAATATCATTTTGATCTCCTGTTTGCAGAAATCCTCAAGTTTCTCTCTAAGCAGGGAGACAGATTTTGCCACATCATCAAAGAAAATTGGAGAGGAGGAAGTGATGGTATATTCTGTGTATCCGGGAGGAACAGAGTAAGACTGGAAACTCTACAGAGAAAGACAAACATAACATAACTTTTCACAAAATGAACAGAATAAACGAAACCACATTTCCCAGCCATTTTTATATACTGTGTTTAAAAGTAATGTTTTAAAAGTAATGCACCAGTGGTGTGTCTCCTTCTCCACTCCGAACAGAGGAGCCTGCTGGTGTATTTTGGGCTGGGTGCTCTAGCTCGGCGGGATTACCATTACCAGCCCAGCTCCACACCGAGGGAACATTAAGTCCCAATCCCAAAGTATGGATATTGTAAAAAGTACCTGGGATTGATGGAAGATCCCGCCCACACTCCCGCTGCAGAGGGTGAGTTGAAGTTGGCTTCTGGTGCCGTCCAGTTCTCCTGTGTTTCTGCTGGTCCCATATTGCTTCAAGCCTCCTGCATCTCCTATAATCTCTCCCAGCCTCCATCTCCCACCTCCTCTTTAAATTCCAGCCAGTTGCTCTACCCTGTCTCCGCTGTCGCCCATCAGCCCCTCGGTTCCTCCTCTACCGTCCCTCTGTAGCGTGGATCCACCTCTGGCCTTACAGCATCCAGCTCCTCCTGGACAAAGGGATTCTCTTGGGATTCCCTAGCTCCCTCTCCAGCCACTGATCACATCACTCCACCTCGGTCTGTCGTCCAGACTCCACTGCCTTGGCTCCTCCCTCCCTCGGTTCCACCTGGGACTATTGGCCTTACTGCTCCACTGGGCTCCCTCGATCCTCTGGCTCAACCTAGGTCGGACATCGTCTCGCCTGCACCACGGATTTGCGAGCCATCCGCTGCGCTCCGTCTCTCCACCCCTAAGGCTCCATCTGTCTCCCCCTCCCTCCGGCTCTACCTCGGCCCTCAGTCGCTCTGGTTCCACCTCAGCCTTCTGGTACCCTGGTTCCACCTCGGGGGGCTCGTCACCACGGCTCCGTCATGGCCTCCGAAGTCTGCGGTCTCGTGCTGATCCATCGGCTCTCCGTCTGCGCTCTGGGTTCCTTTACCACTGGCTTCGTCTCCATCCATACCCATAGCCTCGTGCGGAAATCTCCACAATGGCTCCTCCCTCCCTCGACGCCACCACAGCCACGACTTCCTGGCTGGTCTCTGGGTCATCTGAGGTCCCTCTGCTCCTGGATTCTCCCTCCATCAAGTGTTAAGAGGATGTTTCATGCATTTTGCTATATATGTTTGCTGTGTCTGTAAAGGTGTGAACCAAATGGCCCATACACAACTGTGGTGTGTATTTTTAACGTATTTTTGGCAAAGTAATGAAGACTACTTTTTTAAAGCTGCAAAGAACTTGGCTATATTGCTCATTTCTTTTTCACAAATATCAAGTGTTTACATGCACTATCAAACAGCAACTTGTGCTAAAAACCCATCACCAAAAGAATCCTGTTTACTTATTCTGTGTAAGATTGCTATTTGCTCACACCATTGCCAGTCACCTAATGATTCAAGGGTCATTGAATTTAGTTAACATTACTTCCAAATCAGAATTTAACTAAAGACCTGCTTTAAGATGAATGTTACCTGGAGGAAATTGCTGTGATTGTGTGTGTGTGAAAGCTGCTCTAGCTCAGCGTCTGTCCTCCTCAGATCACCGATCTCTTGCTCCAGTCGCCTCAAGAGTCCTTCAGCTCGACTCACTGCAGCTTTTTCCTGATCTCTGATCCGCTGTGTGAACTCAGCACGTCTTCTCTCAATGGAGCGGATCAGCTCAGTAAAGATCTTCTCACTGTCCTCCACCGCTGCCAGTGCAGAGCGCTGTTATACGACACACAGTCCTGACATTAGTCCAAGAGTGAACACAGATGGTGTTCTTCTCATGTGCTCAAAACTCACCTTGTGTGACTTCACAGTCTCTCTCAGCTCCTGAACCTGTTTCTCTTTCTGCTGGATTCTCTCTTTAAACTCAGTCTGTGTCTTTATCAGCTCTTCCTACAGGACAAAAAGTTGTAGTACAGAGAAAATATTTGAAAAGACTCCTTTTTATTTTCATAAAATACTGAAAATAAAAAGTGGAATCTAAAGAATTTTAGATCAATCTGTGAAATAATTAGTCATTACAAAACAGTACAAAGACTACAAAATGCAATTTTTGAATAGTTTTCTGTATATCATTTTCAGACATTACAGTACTTGAATAAATGAATTAATGAACCAATGAACAACATACCAAAATCTATTTTTGCATGATTTATTTCAATCACATTTAATTGAGTGTTCTGTAATTGGCGTGTATTGTGAATTTAGAAAAATGTGATTTTTTTTAACCTAAAACAGTATAAACTTTTAAACTTACAAAAAAAAATCATACATTTTAAATACAGTTTGCTAAATGGCAAAGCAACTAAATGTGCTCTGGTGTTAATATTAAAGTTCAGCATATTTAAATATATCACATTTGTATAATTAAATATCAATGTGCAAGGACATTTATTATGAATGCAGTTCCATGAAAATAAATAATGAAATATTGATTGATGATACACAAATAAAGCAGTAAAGCAGCTCAAATAAATGTTTGCAATGAAATATAGTTTTTTTTTGTATTCATACCTGCTTCTCCATCCTCTCTTCTACAGCTGTTACAGTGTCATGGTTTTTGTGTGCATCCATTCCACACAGATAACAAATGCACTGCTGGTCAGTACGACAGTAGATGTCCAAAAGTTTATCATGTTTACGGCAGATCACCTCCTGTAGTTTGCCAGTGGCATCCATCAAGTTGTGCTTCTTACCTTTAAAAAAATGATCGTGTTGCTCGAGGTGATTTTGACAGTAGGAGTTAAGACACACTAAACAGGACTTGATGGCTTTGTATTTTGTTTCAGTGCAAATGTCACACTCCACATCTCCAGGTCCAGCAAAGCAGTGAGCAGGAACAACAGCATGGAGTTTTGTCGTCTTCAATTTCTCCACCATTTCAGCAAACACCACATTTTTACATAAGACAGGTCTTGGAGTGAAGGTCTGTCTGCACTGAGGGCAGCTGTAAACTCCCTTCTGATCCTCCTGATTCCAGCAGTCTGTAACACAGTGCATACAGTAACTGTGTCCACAGGGAATGGTCACTGGATCCTTCAGTAGATCCAGACAAACTGAACAGCTGAACTGGTCCTGAGCAACGGAAATCCTGGCTTCTGCCATTTTACAGAGACGTAAAGCAGCAGCTCAGTAATCTCTTTCCGTGATTTGATGAGTTTCCTGGTTTCGTCTTTGAGAAAGTGAAACTTTGAGGGTGCAGAACTGCAGTCAGCCGATAGAGGGCGCTCACGTCTTAAGCACTATTTTCTACTTCTATATATGCTATAAACGTCTAGGGAAGCCTATACTTTTACGTTTGGACTTTATTTCATAATTATCATTATTCTAATTTCGACTTTTTATGTTATAGTTTTTAGTTATATCATAATTTTGACTTATCTCATAATTATGACTTAATATCTAATACGTTCAGCTTTTTAATGTAGGTTTTCTTATGCTTTTTAGCCAGCATGCCATGCACCAGAAGATGTATTTTCCGTCGTGTAGTGGTTATCAGGTTCGCCTCACACACGAAAGGTCCCCATTTCGAACCTGGGCGGAAACTGTGGTATATTTCTGCGAAAATCTCTTATGTGGTTTTCTGTTGTGCAGCCTACTCTTTTTTTTATGTCATTTCATGATTACGATTTACTAAAGTTATGGTTTATTTATTTTTGCTTGTTTTTTTTAAACAAACAAATCTTTTTGTTTTCTATAAATCAATAATAAAAAAGCCTTTAAGCCTATCGTTTCTCAAATGTTTTGCAGAATAGTCTCAAGAATTGGAGCAGTTGATATTTTTTTTACAAAGTTTTAGGCTATAGGTAGCATAAACTGAAAAATTCCGAGATACCAATTAGAAAATCAAGACCCCTAGGCCAAAATATTTACAATAAAATAGCCTGCTCTCCGAGGTATGACGCGCATTCACGCGTAATGCTATTTACAACTTTTCACGTGACTTTTGTCTCCACAATGTTTAGAATGATCACCTGGTGTGGTTTGTTCACATTCTTAAGTTTCCATTTCTCCATTTCTCACGTCACTGAAGTGCATAATAACGATGTGAGATTTTCATGGGTCGCTAGTTTCCTTTCAGTTTGTGTCATTCAAAATGCGTCTCATATTTATATTGATACTATGTTTACTGCTTTTTTTTACAGTCTAGAAATATGGGTTTCTAGTTGAGTTTTCGATTAAAAACACTTTATCATGTTGTAGTTCATTTTACCTGTTAAAATGTTAGGTGAGTTTGTTGGTTTGTCACTGGAGGATAAAGTGGAATTTATGGACACATCTGAAACGCAATGGTACTGGTATTACAAGGCAAATTGTGGTGTCTGGCACAGAGTTGAGGTAATGTATTATTTATACAATATGTTTCCATTGCAACTGATGGCCTTCATAATATATTAAAATGTTTTTTTTTTTTAGGATGACCCAGAAAACTTTATGTTCAGTGCTGATCTGGAGAGATATTACCTCAGAAACCCACGAGGGGTTATGAACATGACTTCTGCTGGAGTTCAGATACAGATTAACTTTGCAGGTAAACAGTTTCTACAGATGATATCCTTACTATCACATGTATAAAGGAATAACTTTAGGACATTTTTAACTAACACATTTAGAAATACTAGCTGCTTTTTGAAGTAGCAACATATGTAAATCAAATAACTAAATAGCCTTGTTGTATTCGACAGACCTCATGAACAGTGTTGGGGAAAGTTACTTTGAAAAGTATTGCATTACAATATTGTATTACCTTAAAAAGTAACTAATGCATTACTTAGTTACTTCTTAATAAAAGTGATCCGCTACTTCACTTTAGCGTTACTTGCTCGTTTTTTTTAAACAACAAAAAAAATTATATTTTTGGCCAAATGTAAAGGCCCTTTCACACTAAAATTGAAATAAGTCTGAAAAAAAAGCAAATTTACGTGTGTACAGTGCGCAGCTCAAACAAACCTTTCAGCTGTGCTGCCATTCTGGATTGCAGTAGAAGAACGTTTAACACTTACTTCACCAATAAAAACAAAAAATCTTTTTTGCTTATGGTTTAACCGAATCATCGTCGGTCAGAAGCAGTACATTGGTCAATAACGTGAGATTAAACGCATACAAATGTATGTTTTATTTAACATTCATTTTTGCAGGTTTGCGCAGTATTCTGATTTTGCATTTCACTGATTTTATTCATTTTGAGGAATCCTGAATCTTTTTTTGTGCAAGGGAGATGAGTAAATGCACGCTCACATTTAGTCTAGAACTACAATAGCTATTTATTTGAAAAAAGTAACAGATATTCTGTTGTAAATTTAAAAGTAATGAGTTACTTTACTAGTTCCTTGAAAAAAGTGATGGATTACGTAACTCGAGTTACTTGTAATGCGTTACCCCCCAACATTGCTCATAAATGTGTTCGAATATCAATATCTAAACTAATATTATCAGTCATTGTTTTATTTTTTATTAATAATATGTGTTCAAATTTAGCAAGGACACAGTCCAACTTAAGAACTGGGAAAACAACGCAGATTAAACGCTCATTTCTGACTGACATTGGCTTCAGGTGAGATATTTTTATTTCTTTTTTTTGTAAAAAGTATTTGGACACTTAAGCTACACGTTTTAAGCAACACATTTGGCAAAAATAAACAGTTTGGGAATGAAATCATAAAAAGCAATAGATATACTGTAGAAATTTAGAGAAACTTTGGTGAAATTAATAGTTCTACCAATTGGCTCAAAAAGCTTAGTTTGTAAAGTGTATATATACAGTCAAGTTTCATGGTGCATTCATTCCATTTCTCTTTCAACGAAACGAAGAGAAGCCAACCTTATAAGACGTATGTTTTGTGTGTGTCAGATGCAAATGTGATGACATTTCCCAATCTCCACCAGCACACTGGGAGGATTTTGATCCCCACAAACCTTATCAGGTGACAGGAAGTGCTTATCATAGTGCTACAATCTTTTCTTTACAGTCTATTTGGGTTGGAACTGTGGTGACTTTCTTATTCTTATCTCAATCAGTTAATCCCTCTGAGAAAAGATAGCAGCGAGTATCAGACGATGGAGAGATTTGTCAGGGATGTCGGCTTACTGCATGATCCCATGATCGTGTCCATCAACAGAATACAAAACATGGATCTCTGGGAATTGTTTTGTAGGTAATAAGAATGTCTTGCTCCATATCTAGGACCATTTAGTGAATCTCATGAAAACCTAAAACTCTAAAATACCATCGCTTTACTTGCATGTGAGAAAATAAATTCACATTTATAAAATGTATTGCCTGAATTTTGAATTCTTAGGAAAAAAAAACAGTTGATGAGGATAAAAGGACAATCAGATATTGAAGAGCAAATGCTGTTTCACGGCACAAGCGGCAAAAACGTGCACTCTATTTGCACATTTAATTTCAATTGCAGACTATCAGACAAGAGAAGAAGGGGACACGTATTAGGGAAAGGTGGGTTGTGGTTCTGATATTTCCTCAGTTGTTTTCACATTTAAAAAAAAGTGAATATAATAACCACTGATTTTATTTTGGTTGCAGGAACCTACTTTGCAAAACACGCATCGTTAGCTACCAGATACAGTGAAAACGCCAGCCAAAGTACCAAAGTAATGCTGATCGCCCGTGTTCTTGTGGGGAAGTACAAACAAGGCCATCGAGATTATTGTTCACCTGATGATGACCAGGATGAAAACAAACATGATAGTTGTGTAGATGATGCAATCTGTCCAAGGATTTTTGTTATCTTTGATTCCAATCAGATATATCCCGAGTACGTGCTTGAATATCGCTGAAGATAAACGCATCACTCCAACAATAAATGCTGAAGAATTAGAGAAATGTGTGTAAAATTCCAGAATGTATATTTAAAGGTATATTTGGGATTTTATGTATTTAAGAGGACAAAGTACTGTTTTATTTTCACACGGATACAGTAAACGCATCAGAAGCTCACATGAAGAAGTGCATTTCCTGCTGCGCTTGGCCAAGAATGCTCTCGTCATTCGAATAAAAGAATTAAGAGAGAACAGATCTTCACAATCTTGATGAAATCAAGAGGATTTTATTCACATCAGCAATCCAGTCACAGAATTGATCACCAAATGTTAGTTTTGGGAGACACGCATCCAAAAAAAATCGGACAGTTACTTAAATGATTACTTGCCTCATGAAGTGAGAACGAAGGACTTCCAAATCAAGAATCAAATAAACATATATTACTTAGCACCTCGATATCATGTTTTGTTTTTCTTACACTATCTCAATGTGCATTGACTTCTAAATGTTCTTTATTACTAAAAAGAAAAGTTCACCCAAAAATTTAAATTCGACAGAATAACCCACTCCCTTTCACAGTCGCTTCAAACACGTATGTTTTTTTTTTTTTTTTTTTTTTTACTTTTGTGGAATGCAAAACTTGAGAAATTTTGAACAATGTACCAGTCAATCTTTTCCATGCAAATACAATGAATTGGAACTAGAGCTTTTAAAAAGGACATAAAAGTGTCATCAATACAAATGATCCTCTACGGTTCGAGTCTTCTGATGCCAGATTTGTGTGATGAATGGAATTTATCATCAATAAAAGCTGTGCGTATGACCAAAATGAGAAGCTGACCAAAAGTTCAATCGTCCTTCAGTGAAAATCTTGACATCCACCCCAGGTTTTTTTTGGCAAAGTTGGATCTTTTCAATGAATCAGTTAAAAACGAAACCATTTTGTTCAGGAACCAGATTGATCAGATTCTCAAGATCAACTCGCTGATGATTTTGGTTACAGTGTTTACTGGAAATAATGACTCATATTTTGGTTGGCTGGTCATGCACAGATATGGAATTCAGTTAATGGTGCATTTCTATAATACTTTTGTTAGGCATTATATATATATATTTTTTGTGCGACTAGGATATTCTTCAAAATATCCTTCCGTGTCCCTCAAATTCAAGCCTTATAGAGCGACATGAGGGCGAGTAAATAATCAAATTCACTTTTGGGTGAACCGCTCTTTTAAACCAACAATATGTATTTTCTGCGGAAAACGGAATTGCGGTCTGTTTGTTTGCAAGCCCAGAAAAACAGTATTGGCTCGTCCAAAGGCAACAGATTGTGGTGGGACTTCTTGTCTAGCTGAGAATGATGGAAGACCGAGGGAGTGTTTGAAAATCTTATTATTTTTGCAATTCTGTTTGGTGCTGCTAGTGGACAGGACTTTTAAAACATAACCTCCTCCTCTCTCTGTGATTGGCTAACCAGGAAGATTCAGTCAAAGTAGTCTTCAATGTCAATATTAGGATTAAGAAGCTCTTCGCCGTATCGGGATAAGTCCATTTGGTTGAGAATGAGGTTTTCGAAGGTTTCCTCCAGATCCGTCTCTCCGATAAGGACGGCCCCGACCATTCGGCCGCCGGTCAGAACCACCTTAACATACTCCTGCCCTTTTGTACAGCGCACTAGAAGCTCGTGGTCAAATCCCAAACCCTGAGCATTAAACTTCCCGAGCAAAACCACCTTAAAAACAAACAGACAAACAACAGACATTAAATGCTTGCTAAATGGATTGTCAAAACTGAAAACTACTTTTGTGCAATCAATGAATTAATTAAGAATGCTTGGTAAATTCTAATCCAATTGCCTTGAATTTCAATTAAGCTGTCAAACAGGCTGCATAATTATGTACTATAATATTGTTTTAATAATTAATAAATGAATGGTTACAAAAAAAAATTCTAAATCATGTAACTGCATATTACCCCTTAACATGTTATGAAGGATTTACAAAAAAACAACAGATTTATATTTTACAATGATTTAGATATCTTAATGTTTTTATTGATATAATATATACATAAAGTATCAATTATACATGCACCTTAAAGAAGTTATTCACATTAAAATAAATTGTTTGATTTCTTTAAAGCTTTGTCACATTGCCATATTATGAACATTTAAAATATTAATATATAAAATATTTAAAATATAAAATATGTAGGTGCTAAAATATTTCTATTTCATAATAATCAATAGTTCATCTACATATTCATGGATGTCTCCCTGTGGTTTTGAAGACTGAATAAATGAATAAATATTAGTATTTATGCAATTTTACGTTTGTTCCTTTAAATATAATAATTATTATTATTATTGTTATTATTAACTCATACTTCATTGTATAGAAGAAAAGTTTAATTACTATAGTATTTTCTTATTATAGTATGTATATCTGTATTTGTTTGTTTAATTTTAATAACTTAATTATTATTATTGACTTTCTTTTTATTGTTTTATTATTATTGAATACTTATTTTGAATGGCTTCCATAAAAAACAATAATGTGAATATGGCCAGAAACAACTGAAGTTTTTTTAAACGTTCATCTTTACCACCCTTTTCACCATGATGAGTTTGCACCTCCGATATTCATTTTCCTATAAAGTTTCCTCTGCGTACATTTCTTTGAATTTTAATGAAGTAAATTCCATCTGTCATTCCATTTCAGACTCGACTTAAATTCTGAATTCTCAAAGCCAGATTGTTCAGGCATTTAGTCTAAGAATGAGACAATATATGACATTAAAAAGGGAGTTACCAACAAGAAAAGAACACATTTTTGAAGAAACAGACAACAGACCTTGTAGTTGAAGAACTTGGTGATGTGTGTGAACAGCTCAAAGCAGAAGTCCAGCTCTATGGGCTCCTCCAGCACATCTGCAGCCACACACCGCGCCGCGTACCAGCCCATCTGACGCGCCTGAGTCCACAATCGCATCTTCACCGAACAGGAGAGACCATTTCAGAAGTTCATCCTCAGTGCATTACAGTAAAAAGAATCACTGACCCAGAATCGTAACCATTGTGTCTAAACCAAGCATCAGGCATAATTATAGTGTGTGTTCTCATGTCACAGAAGTATGAGATGAAGTGCACAAATACAGTAACTGAGGCGCAGTTGCACCTGTTGCCAGAGAGCGCTGGGCTTCCAGCCGGCAGTACACACATCACCAGCCGCATACACATCCTGTTCGGACGTCCGCATGTGATCATCCACTCGCAGACCATGATCTTCTGCTAGATCAAACTACAATGGGGAAAATATGAAATGCATAAGGGATATAATAAAGATTGAATTCTGGTAAATTGGGCCACTTGCTATTCATTTCATTGAGTAGTAGCTCAATTTGCACAAAATGTACCCTGGAAAAGTAGAAAATATACATTGCTTTGCATGGCATGTGTGATATGCTTTTTATTAGGGATACACTGACAACGCCAAGCCAATAATTCAAATTCTATACTATTTTGTCTAAATAAATGAAAAATAAAACACATAAAACAATGTAATCAATAGTGTTTTTAAAGATTGACATCTAGGTTACTAATGTAACCCCCAGAAGGAGGGAACAGGCATTATATTATATTTTATATATATTCATTATACTTTAGTTCCCTATCAGTCAGTCACGTCCTAAAATCTAATATATATAGACACCTACTGATTATTACTACTATTTTGCACATTTTATGATAATAATAATAGTAAAAATAATGATAAAATCTAAATTACTGAAAATATTGTGGTTTTGAAGACTTTACTATTACTCGAAAATGTAGCAAGTACAAAGAAGTGACTATTTATAAATTAATTTTAAGCTTTTTTTTTAATGATTAAAATCCAATATAAACCAATAAGGATAATTAGACAATACTATTTACTTTTAAATTAAAAAAAAAATGTATTTATATGATATTTAAGTGACAACTTAAAAATATATATATACTTCAAATTGAAAAGTGAAATAAATGTGTCAATTCAGATGCATATTTATTTTACATTGTTGCCATGGAGAAAAGGTTCAGTGTTCGGCACGACACCTGTTGCGCTGACAACGAAATCACAGCCGTAAACCTTCCCATTGTTCAACTGGACATAAGCTGGCCACATCCCTATGGAAAGTACAAACATATATATAATAGCTGTAAAACACTGAGGGTTCATTTTTGTTTAACTGAATGATTTTATTTAGAATAACCTAATTCAGATTTCTTTGTGCTGAGTTTGGATTGCAAAAACTCCTGTTGGGTGAAGATCTCATCAACCTCACACTCATATTCTATATGGACTCCACTGGAACTCTGAAGAGAAAAAAGAAAGAATGAGAATTAAGCGACAAAAAATTATTTTCATCATTTTAAGGTGGCTAATGTACAAATACAAAAAATGTATAAAAACCTGCTCTGCTCCTCTTAATTCAATCCCTTCATGCCAATCTGGGCCCAAAGCACTGCCAAGCTCTCCTGAAGCCCCACTGTGGCCTGCAATGAAACATACACATACGCATGACCTTTAAATTGGCTGGGAATTACTGAAAATATTGTGAGTTTTGAAGAAAGATTATGTTTTTTTTTATTGTAAGTAGATGTGAGGACAGAATAATGTTTTATAATTATTAATATTGTTATTATTACAAAATGTGCTAAATGACTTTTGACTAACTGGTGGTGTACAGTACACACTGTATAATATACAAACATATAGTCATTTAATTGACAAAAGTAGCTCAATTCGCCTAAATTGAAATAAAAAATATACCTTGCTTTGTATGGCATGTATGGTATGCTGTTTATTACAATATGCACTGACAATACCTATCAGCTAATTAATACAATGTCATAGTATTTTGTCTAGGGGGCCCTTTATACGGCACCGTTAAAAAAAAAAAAAAAATGGAACGGAAAACTTTTAATGCATTCTGCCAGTTCATTTACACGACAACAGTGTTCTGGGGGCCTGAGATCAAACTTTTGAGAGCGTGTTTCAAAGTACACGTTTTTCAAAACGATACCTCTAATCGTTTCCATGTAAACTACAAAAAATGTGAATTTGTGAAAATGGTGACGTCATGCGTGTTACGTGTTCAGTCTATAGGCGCGTAGTGTTTCTTTACAAAGTGGCATCGCCACCTACTGGCCTGGCATGAATATAACAGCGTTTAGTCGTTTTCACTGATTTGACAACTTGTTGCCTTTTCAAAAATACATTGTTGTTGTGTAAACGTGCCCTCAAAAAATGTAAAGTAAAACCACACTAAAATCAGTGAATTTAAGTGAAACGTTAGAATGTACAGTACAAAATATAACATTGATTTTGAGATCTGAGTTGATAACAGTGTGATTGAATGTTATTATTGGTTTGTGTTTTTTTAAAGATTAACTTTAAGTGCACATTTCATTAAATTGTATTAATTATTAAAGTAAGACTTTATCAATTGATATTTTATTAGCGAGAAAACAGCCCCGCCCTTAACTTTATAACAGTAGCACTCATATCCTTACGTTCCATCAAAACTGGCAGAAGAGGGCAGCAGTGCACATTGTGTGTGAGAATGTGTGTGTAAGGTGAATTCATACCTCCGGTCTTGTCAGTAGTGTAGCGTGACCTCTTGCATGGCAATGACCTGTCTTTCTTTTCAGCCTCCAGTGAGGGAATGAAAAACTGAGCAGCTCCTGCATCAAAGAATGTGTTTCCTATGGCTTTATCCTTTATAGCCCAGATCACCTCACAACCCTCTACTTCATACCTACAGCAACAGACAGCAGGTATTATAGAAGATCCTTATCAATAAATCTCAATTTGGGCCTAGACTTCCAACCTAAAGTTTGGACACACCTAATCATCCCTTGATTGTCTATTTCCCACAATTTTAATAGAAAAATCATCAAAATATAAATCATTTCAAGCATTTAATCAGAAGCTTTGGATACAAGTACTGTTAGTGTGTTTTTGTGTGTGTTTGCTGTGTAGATTCTTTATTGTTAATAAGTTTTACTTACACCAATTCTAATGCGATTCCTCCATTGCCGATGACAACTATCCGTTTAGCCTCTGATAAGCGCTTTTGAAAATCCTGTGAAAATACCATCAATGCACAGTTTTTTTTTTTTTTTTCAAATAAATAACCATCTATGCATCACACTCATATTTGTTGACACCTCAGCATTATATTCATATGCATACACTATTTAGAAAAAAGCATTGCGACATCTGAAGATTACATAAAAAGAGACTGTAATGACATCGCCTTCTAAATAAATGTCTATTCATTTGGAGTTGGTAACAGTAGTTTTAACTCTTCTGATTGAAATCAGTAATTAAGAGGTGTGTCCCAAAACATTTGTCCATATAATGTATATTCATCATTATTAATGAGCTCCAGTGTACCTGAGCACTGTCTGTGTCTCGTATGCCCAACACATGAGGTTTGTCTTGGATAAGAAGCTTGGGTCTGCCTCCACTGCAAATACACAACTTTTTATAATGGAACGTCTGGCCATTCTCTGCTTGTAAAAGCTGCAGAAATTGAGAGAGGGATTAATATTACGATTTGAACATAGAAAAAGACACAAGGTGTGTGTTTTTAACATACATGTTCCTTAGCTCGTAGGAGTTTGACTGCAGATTGTATGACTTTCAGATTGGGATACTTTTCTTCTAAAATACTAGATGGCTGTTCCTCGATATCAAATTCTTCTAAGGTCTTCGACACCTACATGGAGAAAGGTAATTGACAGATTAATATCATTAAAGATAGATAAATATCACGATAAAGATTATTAGTTTAGGGATAAATGACATTAAAGTATATTTTAGTTGAACATAAATGTGCAAAGTACATTTGTCAGTACACTTTAACCATTTCAAAGACAACTAAAATAATTATGAAATGACATATAAACACGTACTTTAAGTACTTAAATTGGTAAAAAAAAGCACTCTTAAGTTCAACTAACCGCATTTAATATACTGCAAATTTAAACTATAATGCATTTTCATGTAACTATCAATAACATGCAATTAAGTGTCTGAAAACATTACATTCAGTTTGAATTCATGCATATTCTTTTAAAGAATATTATTTCCAAAATAAATACTCTTTAAAAAAAACAAAAGAATGCTAAAGTGACAATGATTTGAGTATATTAATAATAAGTAGGCTATATTCTTTCAAAGTAGGCTTTATTATTTCCATAATAGTTTTATGGTTAAGGAATGTAACACATTTATTAGATTCATCATATTTTACTCTTTAACTGAAATGCATATGTAAAATTTGTTAGTAAAAAAATTGTTTGTTTGTTGTAGACAAATGTAGACAAAATTTAGAAGAAGTTTCATTTTTCGTGTTTCACAAAGTGCTAATAGAAAATGGCATAAAATGTCAATATGAAATATCATACCTGTTTGAAATTAATAACCGTCTTCACTAAGGGAGAGGCTGTCAGAAGATACACTTCATCTGATGGGAATTGCGATGCGATCTGCAAAAGTTATGAGATTATACAATTATCAGACAGATGATCAGCCATTAGATCATCAGTTGTCGTTATTTAATGTGTTCATACCTGTTCCGCACACGTTACACCTGCGATTCCTCCACCTACGATGACAAATGTGACTTGTTTATCTGAAGCCATTGAACTTCAGCACATGTCCCGAGCTCGAACTACGAACTTATATCAGGCTAAACGAAACCACTATTGAGCTGCTCGGTTCTTGACTCCTTCTCGATAACTTGTGGTCTCAGTCTCAGCTAGAATCATATTAATCGCTTAAAAGACACGTATAAGGAGCAATCTCATTCCGACTATATTTAGACAGAATGGACTTCCGTGTTTACCTTCTTTCAGCTGACTACAGAAAGCGCTGAGGGTCAAACAGTATGCGCTACGTTATACGAGGTACGCACTGTAGTGTAGAGCCCTTGTGAATTCATGTTCAATCACTCTCACTTATTGATATAATAAAGATAACCCTTGTGGAATAAAGACATGTGCTCAATTGTATTGAATGTGTCCTTGTAGCCTATACCTAAAAAAAAATACATTATACTTGATACATTATATAACAATGAAAAAAGGACACTAAAGTGTACTTAAAGGGAGTTCACTTTGACAGATGTTTCTTAAAACTGTATGCTTGTCAGTAGCTACAAATCGGCAGCACATTTAATCTAGAAATAATTATGAAATTGCATATACACTGTAAAAAGTTGCTGCCTTAAACATCCAAGTTGATTGTACTTAAAAATGTAAAAATTGAAATTGAAAATTCTGAGTTAAAGCAATGTAAAACATGTTGTCATATAGCTTATGGATTATATAATGTTTACAGTGTAAACATGTAGCCTACTTAAGTATTACTTTAGTTTGTCAAAAAAAGAAAGCACTCTTAAGTTCAACTGCATTTAACATCAATTTAAAATATAATACATTTTAAATTAATTTTAAATAATTAAGTTTACGAAAACATTATTCAGTGTGCACTTAGGTATATTCTTTTAAAGTATACAACTTCCATAATAAGAATTATTTTTAAAAGTATGATAAAGTGCGCTTCTTTTTCAAAAGGGACAGTAACTTATTATAAACGTATATGATTACATTTTGATGTTTGAAGACTGTGATATGGTGAGTGTGAGTTGGGTTGTGTAACATGTATGTCAGGCAACACGCACGAGAAGGAAATTATCAAAATTTACTTTAATGACGGACTTAGGAGAACAGAGAGAGGACTGAACAGAACAGGGAGCATATATGAGGGAGATAATACTGAACTAAATAAGACACAGCTGATAATCATAAGTAACCATATAGAAACTAACAGGGACATGATCCTAAACCTAAACTAAACAGCAGGAAAACAGGAACAGCAGGAAAACAGGAACTTTTTAGAAGTTCAGGAAAAGGGAACAGGAAAAGGCAAACAGAAACAGGAAAAGGGAAACACAAAAGAACACCAGAGTCAGAGACTGTGACAGGTTGGTTTGGGACAGTGCTTTTTGGGGTTGGTTGGATAATTGTAAGACTATTGTAAAAATCATATAAAGATTTGATTATGAATTGTCATATGTTAATACAGCAATATCACACAAGCAAGTGTTGTTATATCAGCACTGCTGTGAGTGCTGCGGGTAATCACATATAGCCGTGACCGGTATAATACATGTAATGTCCTCTGATTTTTATGTCTGAAGAGTGTTGCTCTCATGAGTCACAGACTGAAAATAAACCAAGAGAGTCAAACGTGTCAAAACAAGAGAAAAAAATATCAGAATAACAAACACAGACACAGAAGTGTTAGCTGAATTACTTCCTGCACTGCCATGCCCCTTAAATGTTGATATGTTAATAATGTTGATATGCCCCTTAGACATGTTAAAACACTGCCCCAAATGTGGCACATCAACCCCCTTATTTGATCCACACAGAAACCGCTGCCCCTGGACATGAGGATAACGTAAGTTCACTGGACAGGAGAGTTCACATGGTAATATTCTCTTCTCGGAACATGCCCAGGCTATTTTAACCGAATGAAATTCTTGTGTGGCGTGCTGTTTATTCTTTAGGCTAATATTACATTGTAACTGAGCTTACTGCTATCTCATCTCTCAGGAAAATGTAACATACACTTTCATAACAGAACACACTTCCGTGACAGAGATTAATCACGAGTAATCGGGTTGACAGCATTAGAAAAAACACAACCTGCTGAAAGTAAGTTAAGCTGTACAAGTAAGCTGCTCTTGGGAAAAATAACTACGTAAATAATTGTATTAAAAAAAAATGTTCCACTAAGAATAAGAAAACAGGGATGATATATGAAATGTCAGTTGCACTGGACAAAATGACACACTATTAACAGATTTTTTCATTGGCCTAATTAAAAAGTACAAGTTAATTATCCAGATTAAATGAGTCACACTGGAACTCAAGCTCTCATCTCCTCTGTCTAGTGTGTGTGCGTAATGGATCTGATGGCCCTGTATCTCAGCCATATTAACTGCACTGAACCTTTAACCTCTTTGTGGACACCTACGTCATTATGACAGATACATCAACCGCCAAATTATCCGTGACCGCAGCCAATCCCATTATTTCCTGCGTTATTAATACAGGAATCATCCTGTTTGATACGCTGTTTGATACGCTTAGATCAGAATAGAAATGATGTCACGCTACATTTCAAAAACATATTTCGTACAACGTCAGGATAATTAGGATGATTTTACAGAGGAAATTATATGAAGTGCTTCAGTGCTGTATTTGCACACATGTGGATTCCCATAAAAACGCATTCAGGTCATATTTCACCGCAAAACCGAAGAAAAAACAAACAAAAACAAAAAATTCCTAAAGAAAATGAGGCATATTAAGATTGTTAGCATTGTGATATTATTTTAAACGCACATTTGGTTACACTTTATTTTAAGGTGACATCGTTACATTGTACTTACATAAGTACTGAGTAATAATGATTAACTACATGTACTTACTATATTGTTAGGGCAGGATTAGGTTTTGGTTGAGGGTTAATTACTTGTAATTATGCATAATGTACATGTAGTAACGTGTACGTCACCTTAAAATGAAGTGTTACCGCACAATTAACACTAATTCTCTAATGTCTCTTTGGAGGTGTTAAAACATATCTGACAAACTAGCAATATATACACACATATATATATGTGTATATATTGCTAGTATCTATATATATATATATATCATGACCACAAAAACATGGTAGTATTTCTTGTGAATGAGAAAGGGACTGTGTGAAAATACATTGCTGAAACTTTCATTAGGCCTAACCTGTCCATCTCTTTTGCTGAAGATGCATCAGTCATTATCTGAAATGCCACTGACGTATTTTCCGGCTTGATTGATTCATGTGTGTTGCGGCTGACCCTTCCACATTTATGTATTTCATCTATTTCTGTCTCTATAACATCTTTTTATCAGAGCAGCCACAGAATGTGTGCGACTGCTCACACTGGTGGACATTCACCATCAAAGAGAAGAGGAAAAATGAACAGGATATTTTGATGTGATTGCCAGTTCAAACATGTGGACAAAATGATAGTCACTGATGATGACAGAGATGGTTTGTTTTAGAGTCGGCTACAATATTGAAAAGAGACGACATTTTCACTCTACTGTTTTGTGCCAATGGTGCATTTATTTTATTTTATTTTGTGTGTGTGTGTGTGTGTGTGTGTGTGTGTGTGTGTGTGTGTGTGTGTGTGTGTGTGTGTGTGTGTGTGTGTGTGTGTGTGTTACAAGAACTTTGAAATTTAAATATGTCTGGCATGTACACTCAAAAATATTTTTCTCAATTAGCTGAAATTAGCAATGCTATTATTAACATTATATTCTTAAATTTGTTTTCAGGAATCCAATCAAAGTTGTATTTTTAAAATGATAATACATTCATATTGCATGGGACCTTTCCACATATTTCACAGCATTAGCAGAAACCAATAGTCCAATTTGATGGATTAAAAAGAGAAGAGTATCCTTTTCATATTTTTAAAGACACAATGAAAATGTTGCAATAGTGCATCTATGATACGCAATTTTCAAAAACGTTTACCACTGACTGATTTCCTGATAAAGAAAATATGGACAGAAATGCTCATTAAGCAGGTCAGAGTCTTGTCCTAGATCTTCATCTTTAGCTTTGAGCAAATTTAAGCTAGAATGAAGGTACAGGGTACAGGTAAGGTACAAGAGCCAAACTGTTTTCTGTTACTGTTTTCAATGCTTTTTTGTACCTCCTCAGTTTTACCATCAGCACATGTGTTATAAGCAAGGACTCTTTTTAGAGTCAGGGTCAGAGGTCTATTATGACCTAGAATGGTGCAGAAATAGAGTGTCTTTTATGGCTATAATAGCCTACAGTAATCAATGTATACAACCACTTGATGTTGGTGTGCATTTATATCTGTGTGCTCTTCAAAACAGAGATATAGCGAAGCTCCACATCCAATCAGATAGTTCTAATGGGTAATGGTTCTGGTATATTTAACCACATTAGCAATACATGGCACTTGATCAGTTTCTGTTGAGGGTTATGTATGATTTAAATCTATAACAAAAATGAATGACTGTGGTTTAAAATGGCAGATTGAAAAGATAAGTCGTTCTTGCTGTATTGCTTTGAGATCTGGCCAGCAATAATAAACCAAAAAACCTTGTAGACTATGGGATTATTGACCTTATTGTAATGACATAGAGCAGAGAAGTGTATTATCATTTTTTTCTCTTTTATTAGAAAAGAAATCAAAACAATATGTCAATTCTTCTTTGCTATTCATGTACTTTTTATAATACATTTTATTCATTGGCCATCATGATACCGTGTTGCAAAACACTATGTTGTCTGAAAAACTTATTGTCATGCAAGATTTACCAGAAACTGAAAATTCTGCAAACAATTTACACCAAAAGGCACTGGCTTTTGTGTACACAAAAAAAAGAAAAAAAAAAAGAAAAAAAAAGCTATAATATACAAACAGAATAATTGTCATCATTATCATACATATTACAGTTATTTTACTATAGGGGAATGATTCTCGCTTTTGGGGTTCCCAGGTTCAAATCCCCCAATTGTGTTGCCATTTGAACTATAGGGGCAAGTAAATAGGTGACTGCAGCAGGTCTCTCTTTCCATAAGTGTTGGATCCAACGTTGGTTGGCGCATAGACGGTGCCGATGGTGTTGCTGGATCGGATGAGAAAATCTGCTAATCTCTGAGTAACGCAGGTGGCTGTATTGCACCTCCTCTTTTCCATGTGATGACTGTAGGGTAGGTAAGAAGGGTATTCAGTTGTTAGTCATATACCTAAATATATTACAATGAATTACCTTGCAACTTTTTTCACAATTAGAGTCACCATGAAATCAATTCGACAATTATTGTTTTCATGGAATATTATTAATGATTTCTCTGATGACATTTACTGGCGTGAGGGTGGGGCAACCAGTCACTCACATGAGATAACTACAAAGATTCGGTCAACTACCGATGGATGAAATCAAACCCCGCCCAACATTTTGTCTTGTTCAAGAAGCCGTTTCACTTGGCTATGCGTCACAATAGAGAATAAAAGACTATCGCAACTTCCGTTTCATGCTGACAGATTCCGCGGCCAAATAAGGTCCATTGTCGTTTATCAATAGTGCAGTGATGTACGAAATATGAAGCACAGCTCATAGAGAAGTCACTCTCAATCCAAGCAGCTTTTTGTTAGTGTAGGTTGTAAGACCTTTTTCGCCTGATTTTCACCCGATTGCATGGATTCCTATTGAAACTACTGAATTTCGACATTTGTTGAGTAACAGCTTAAATGTGACTGCGGCATAATAATGGCTAAATAACATTAATCAATGAAAATAGTCCCAATAAAAAAGCTACCTACAAAAATGGCAACATCTTAAACAATGAATCATAATTGACACAATTAATTTGCACAAGTACCTGTTCACCGCACTGAGACCCCTTGGGGGCCGTGGCCTTGTAAACCTCACAAAGGGATTGTCAGATAGATCTGTAACCAGCCATCCATCGGCCTCTTGCAAGTCATCCGGCTGCTCATTGGACGAAAGGGAGTACCTGTCGACAAGAAGAGGCCACAACGCACCATCTCATCAAGAACTGCGCATAGAGTGCCACTTTCCCTGACTATTACAATCTTCTGAAGTGGAGATGTGTTGCAAGTGGATCATTCGGGCCCGCTGGTCATATCACTCTCACACACTTCTACACACTTGCAACACAGGTGTTTGGTCAAAGATAGACCAAATAATTTGCTCTCTGAACTTAACCGTTTTTTTTTTTTATCAGGTAACCTAAAATCTGCCATTACACTCTTAAAAATAAGTTGCTATAGAAGAATCTTTCAGTGATCTGTTCTTAAAATAACCATTTTTCTTAGTGTGAAGAATAGTTTCAAAATCTAATGAACCTTTTTCCACTATAATGAACCTTTTGTAACATCCAGGTTCCAGGGATGTTAAAGGTTCTTCATGGAATCATCAATACCAATAAAGAACCTTAATTTTTAGGAGTGTAACATTAGCCAACATTATTAAATTCATTTAATTTAACATTCACATTAAAACAATCTATATCAAATGACTGCATTTGGACACCAACAAAAGTTCAATTTAATGGTCAAATCAACTAGAAATACAGCTGTACATTTTTACTTGTACTTACCAGTAAATAGTTGGACACTTAATCTTTCTTATCACTAATTCCCACATTTTATAATATTAGTGTCATCAAAGCGATAAAATAACACAAACAGGAGTATGGGAATTATTTAGAGTCCCCGTTAATAAAATTAAATATAGATTGGCTTCTTCAAAGTTGCCACCATTTCTGCACACTTTGCTTTTCTTTCAGTATCCAGTTAAATGAATGTATTAAAAAAAATGTTTTTAAATTAATTTAAGGGTGCACCATTGAATATCTGGCCAATAAGAGATCAATTCATTTTAATAAATGATAACTAATAGCTGATATTATACTACTTTCGTGCAGGTTATGTCTGCAAATTATGATGATCCATGAACATGTCTTACTCGGCAAAATCACAGTGAACTGTAAACTGGTCTCTCATATCTGATTGAAATGTTGTTACAGGATCAACAAAGATGTTGATCCAGGAATGTGTTGCACTTGGTAAAATCACATTCTGCCTGTCAGCACATATGCGCATGTTCATTCATGTTCTGAAAGCACAAGGTCAGAAGCTTCTTAAAATCATGAAAAAAAAAAAGATTTAATATAGTTTGTCCAAACTTTTGACTGTATGATAGTAATGGTATCATTATGGAACAAATAATGTTGTGGATGATTAATTATTTCTTCATATACACAGAAATTGTAAAAAGACATAACCTGCCATTTTTCTCCTGAAGAGCAACTTCTACCTAATTTGACCCCTAAATATTGGTCTGACTTAAAACCAGTTTAGTTAGATGTTACCATTTTTAGGTTATTTTAGTTTTTTTTATTGTTATCAATTTACTCGTAAGACAAATCTATTACATAAACAGGATATATGTAATATTTGAATTTCTATCAAATGAAATATTCAGTCAATTCTTTATTCTAAAAAGTAAAGCATTCAATAGACTACCTTTTAAAACATTTGTCAGATAAAACGTGTCAGCCTATGATACTTGAATGAACTTATTTTAAGTGAAAGATATGATCTATTATATTCTAATATTATATTATGTCATTCTAAATCAGCCTAACTACATTAGGTTACACACATAAATCAATTTTTAAGAGTTGGTCAGGGGCATACTAAAAAAACAGATAAAAAATCAGACCAAAAATACATCCCAACACCTAACATTTTGACTTTGTACAATGAGGTAGAAGACATACCTGTTGTGCGGGACTGTGGCGACACAATGCAGCATCACGAGGAAGATCAGGACCTGGGAGGACAGTTTCAGATGATGCATGGCAGACTGCAATACTTTCAATGTTCTTAAGCACAAGAAATGGGGGGGGGGGGGGGGGGGGGGAGAGCATAAGCATGAGTAAAATTGCATGATGCAGATCAGATGAGTAGAAGAGTTATTGAGCCTAATGATACAACAAAAAGTTTCCAGGTATTTGATCGAAAGAGTAACAGTACTCACTTCCAGCGGTTTCAAACCAGTGGACAGCAGCTCCAGAAGGTGCTGGCGATGTCTCTGTTTTTCACACAAACACTCACACCACTCCATTCGCTCTGTTATAGGCTCCTACCCTCAACCACTTGTGACATCATCACACTCCTCCAAATATAGCTCTCAATTTACAGCAGAGATCATGGGTATATGGAGAGGGGGGTTCGCTTGAAGAATTCAAACTCACAGAAAGGGTCAAAAGCGGCGTTGACGCTTGTCATGACGTTTGTCGTGGACATCATCATAGACTGCCTTCACGTCATAATGTATTGAATGACTTTGAGGAAAAAAAAGTCCTTTCTGCAATGGAAAAACAAGTACTTTCTACTCTTATGAGCACATTTTGCTCATGTTAATGATTGTTTCTGGAGAAAAATCAATGCTGTACCTGGAAAAAAAATCAAAAATATTTTAGATGTTGGGTCAGGCCTTGTTTTCCTTTGTGTTATTGTTCATTAAGTACCAGACTTTGTTCAAAACTTGTAGCTCAATATTTTCCCTTTCCCGGGGATTTAGTAGAAATGACTCACTTTTTTTTTAATTCAGAGAACAAAAAGAAGTTTCAGCCAAAACCCACCAACATCCACAGCAGATGGCATAGATCTAACAGACTTGATAAAGTTTAATACAAAAGTTATTTAGGGATAGCAAAACTCGCTGCTACCATGTTTGTGTATGGTTACCAGGGCGTTGCTATGTCAGCAACACATGTCAGTGTCATAGGAATGGCCAGGTAAAGAGGATAATAGATTTTCTGGCTAATAAAAATAATATAATTATATATTTTTTGTTGACATAATCCGAGCTGTGGTTAGGGTCTCCAGGGCCCTGAGATTCATCACCAACTTTATCCCCTCTAGCAATGGCCCTGTTCATAATGAGTGTTACAGTTCAACTGGCAATGGCCCTGTTCATAGTAAGTGTTACAGTTCAACTGGCAATGGCCCTGTTCATAGTAAGTGTTACAGTTCAACTGTTAAGTTTTTTGTATGTAAAATAAAAAGAAATAATCGAAATCTTTTTACAAATTGTATTATTATCCATCCACTCAGGAACATACCCAGAGCCACACGCGGAACAGACGTCACTCCTACATATAAAGTATAAATATTCAAATATGAGCACATGTTTAAACAGCCAGAAATAAGCTTAAATGAAACAAATACTAATGTTACTGCGCCTGAGTAATCACAGCAGCTGTCATCTATGAGAAAGTTAGTCTTGGACCTGCAAGATCCTCTTTTTGACATGCTATAAAACAAAGTGTGCTCTGTATTTTATTTTTCTGAATTTTATCAAATATGTCAGATTATTTTCCATATATAACCATGCATTACCGGACAAAAGCTGTTGAACCGAATTCTGTAATTCTGGGTGTCAGATTTGCATGAGGATCTCACTGTGAAATTATCATTATTCATTAGTGTGGGTGGCAGCTGTATCTACTTGTACATGTCAGAAAGAAAAAACAGGAAATTTATTAATCCTCGGTATGAATATACTAAATATGATTATGATGTGATGCTATTATTTATCTTATGTATTACTTAAGTCGAAATTACATTAAAATGCTATTCACACATTATCACATACTCGAAAACTCTTCTTTTATGATATGCATGTTTTTAATTTCTGACTTTTTTGCATCACAAACCATTCCCAGTGACACGGTATACAAAGAAGCTTGCAGCTCATTTAAGCTTTCACGGTCGGTGCCCAGGAGGGGCAACTTAGAGATGGAGGAAGCTGCTCTTCCCCCGGAGGAAGGCTGGGCGAAGAATCTTTTGTTTTATTAAATTTTTGTTCCGTTGTTGGCCTCATGTTCAGTAATGGGCAAATTTTCAACAATAGAGCAGTTTCCTCAATCTCTGGGTCCCAAGAGGGTCAGTTGACAGTGAGCGACACTATGCTTTGCCACTCTTACCCCCCTCTTCTATTGGCAGTAGACAGGAGTCTGCTGTTCAAGGACACATGCCTTCTCGTGCGTCTCCTGCCATTCCCTAATGGGAACCATGGAGACAGGTAAGTGTTGAACCGCACAGTTGGTCCCCACCCTGATGCTCCACTTCTCTGCCCTATTGCGAGTACATCTACAGTCCCACTGGTTCCACTTGCACGGTGTCTGGGAGCCTGGCTAGATCTTCCCAGCCCATCTTGTTGGCTCACTTGGACGATCAGTCTCGGCTATGCGAATCAGTTTGCCCCATGTCCCCCAAGGTCCAGCGGCATCCGGTTTACTGGCATACAAGGCATACAAGGATGATCCTGTTTAACGTGCAGATATCGTAGTCCTACTGGCGATAGAGACGGTCACTCCAGCCGATATAAAGTCAGGGATTTACAGCCCTTACTTTATTGTACCCAAGCAAGGCAGTCAAGAAGCTAATGCAAAAATGCATTTTCGAGTTCGGACAGGACCACGACTGCAGTGGCATTTCATTTGCCTCAAGTTGCTAGCAGTAATAGTCACCCTGCGCCGGTTAAGATCTTTGCTACAGGACAAGCATATGCTGGTTCGGACGACCAACACAACGACCAAGGAAGCATCTGAGGTCGCTTCACACCATTTACATTCTGGGCAAGTTCAATTTTGTAGCCGACAAGTTCGCACGACAGCTTACTATCACGGGAGAATGGAGACTCCACCTTCAGGTGGTCCAGCTGATTCAAAGACGCCTCTGAGCCACACAGGTAGACCTGTTTGCCTCTCCAGACACGTCCCACTGCCAGCTGTTTCCAATTCATCAGTCGTTCTGACATAACGTCTCCACTCCCTCCTTCAGGGAACAGGGGTTACATTAGTAACCTAGACATCACCCATCAGCAGGATCCCTGCTCCAATGATCTTGGATCTGTGAAAATTAGCGCTGAAGTAGCTACCACAATTATTACCTGACGAATATTACCTGCAAGAAAATTGAACTGTCCTTATTTAACCTATTATGTTTGGTTAAGATTTATGGCATAACATAAATTATCTATAATTTAGTCTCTGCACCATGAACAGTATGCACAAGAATGAACAGTAATTCAGTCACATTGCAGCACAGTGGTGTGACTCACTGGTATAAGTACTCATCTAATTGGTGAACCCCTGCCCTCATTTTCAATGCAGCTCTACATATCTCAACTCACCCATTTCAAAACTGCCATCGATGATACCAACAATGGAGCTTGGGATCTCAAACCACCTCTCAATCTGAGTGATGGTGCTTTTGGTGTCAGCCCCCGTCAGGCATTTGGAGAAATAACAGATGACAATGACACCCATTGTGGTCCACGAGTAAAACTTATGATCATCATTTTGCATGTTCAATGTAGATATTACAACCTATGCAATGTCACTGAAAACCAAAGTGACATATTTTAGTATTTTAAAATTAGTTTAGTTTTCATTTTAATTTTCAATGTCTTTGTCATTGCCTGAATTCTAGTCATTCATTTGTTGTCATTGTTTCAAACTATTCATCACCTGTTCTGTTGATTACCTTCATTGTGTATTTTAGCCTTCTGTCTTCCTCAGTTATTTGTCTCTCGTTGAAGTTGTTAGTTTTTGTATGCATTCGTTCTTCGTGTTCATTAAAAGTTGATGCCTATTATTTGTTCATCCTGCATAATGCACCTTTCTTGAATTACATACACAGCCAACACCTGACATGTGTGTGCACACACTTTTATAATTGGGTATGTGGCTGTGATCAGAAATCACTAAATTATCATGCTCATACTAGTAGTACTTACCTGTCTTCACTTGGTCAAAACTCAGTTCCCAGAGGCCACTGTCCTGCAGAGTTTAGCTCCAACCAGCTCCAACTCACGTGCCTGGAAATCCTGAAGATCTTGACTAGCTGGATTAGGTGTGTTTAATTAGGGTTGGAGCTAAACTCTCCAGGGCTGTAGCCCTCAGGGAACTAAGTGTGAGACCTATGAGACCTATGGCTTACAAAGAATCAACATGATATTATTGTTGAAAGGTATTTTTCAGGTGAGGGCTACAAAAAAGGGTGGTAATTCTTAAAAACGTCTCAGGTTACGACTGTAACCTTTGTTCCCTGAGAAAGGTACTGATAATTGCGTCGAATGACACTTTGGGAAACAGCCTTAGCGTAGCGGCTCTGAAGCATGAATGAAACTAAGCCAATCTTGATTGGTGTTGCATCATGATGTAATGTGTGACGGCATACACGGAAGCTACAAAGAGTCGTGTCAAAGTCAAAGAGGCGTGGCGACGGGACACAGTTCTCGTTCCCTTTTTTCAGGGAGCAAGGGTTACATTCGTAACCCGAGATGTTCCCTTTCAAGGAAACTCGAAAACGAATATCCACTATGCCACAATGAGCCCTGCCTGTCCCATGTGAAGCTGCGCACAGGCACACTTAGGACATGAGCACAAGGGTGCCGGGTATAGATGGAATGTCCAGACTGTAAAATCTAATAAAAGTGTGAGGGGTGGACCATCCTGCTGTATCACAGACTTCCTGGATCGGGGCCCCGGAAAGGAGGGCTCTAGAGGACGCTCAGGGGCCAGACCTACAGTTTCCATACTCGGACCGGCCACAACGGGGCAACCAACATTAGACTGATCGGGGCTGGATGAGTGAGGGAGAACCACAGTGGACAGTGGGTCGTCTCTCGAGACGCAAACAGATCCACTTCCACTGGGCCGAACCTCTGGCATATTGACTCCACCACCTCGGGGTGGAGTCTCCATTCCCCGGGCCTCAGCCCCTGCCTCAACAGGATGTCTGCTCCCTGATTCTGAATCCCTGGGATGTATGTTGCTCTGAGAGACAATAGGACCACAGGGGGATCAGATTCGCCAATCTGCATAGAGGGCGAGACCTCAGACCCCCCTGATGGTTTATATAGGCCACCACTGACATATTGTCTGACCTCACAAGGACATGATGACCTTTCAGTATCGGCAGGAAGCTTTTCAGAGTTCGGGACACCGCCAACATTTCCAGGCAATTTATGTGCCAGGATGAATGATAGTCTTGCCATAGGCCTGTCATAAAGCGGCCGTCCATGACTGCACCCCAGCCCATGAGGGAGACGTCTGTCGAAACGGATATCCGGCGACATGAGGCTCCCAACACGGGGCCTTGGGACAGAAACCAAGCTTTCTTCCACATAGATAGGGAATGAAGGCATCTACACGTAACCCTGATCATGCGGAATGGGTTACCGCTTCGGGGAGAATCCCTTGGTTTTCAGCCACCACTGAAGAGCCCTCATGTGCAGCAGGCCGAATGGAATGGTGTTGACGCTGCTGCCATGAGTCCCAGCACTCTCTGAAAGTGTTTGACAGTGATGGCTTGGCCTAGCTTTATCCTGGTCACCGTGGCCAGGATGGACTCCATCCGTGCAGGAGACAAAACGATTTTCGACGTTCGCTGCTCATCATTTTAATTCCTCAAAATTAAATGCAGCCATAAACACTGGATAAGTGAAACATGGTCTGGATGGTAGGCTGAATTTAAATATCTTACTTCTTAAAGTCAGAAATTTCATAGAATTAAATGCAGCCATAATCACCAAACAATACTGTATTGATATTATTTACGGTCTCGTAATTTACACGCTACCTCGGCAAACGCGAGATTCGAACCGTCACAATATATTTGACTTTCATCCCTCGAGAAGTAAGGTGCGAGGCTGAAACATCCGATAGCGCACGGATGTACGCGTCGAGATATTTCTCAATGAACACAACCAGCACCCTCAGGAGCTGACTGTGCATGCCTTACACCCACACAGACTCTTTATTGCAAAGTAGACCCGTAATCTACGCGCTGTCTCTGCAAACGCGAGATCCGAACCACTATAGATTCTGTATTGCAATGCAGCGTTTATTTGGGACAATTCTTATGGGACAAACAACACCAAATAGGACAGATGTTTGACACAGAGCACTTTCTGAAGAGCAAAAAGCTAACTCTGTTGTGTGCCGGCGACTCTTTGTAGCTTCCGTGTATGCCGTCACACATTACGTCATGATGCAACACCAATCAAGATTGGCTTAATTTCATTCATGCTTCAGAGCCGCTACGCTAAGGGCGTTTCCCAAAGTGTCATTTGACGCAGTTCGAGTTCCCTCGAAAGGGAACCTACCTTTTATAACTCCTCCAAGGACGTTAGTCCATTAACATGACACACATAGACAAAGGGACATTCTGAGGATGCACACCAAGTTTCATATAATTCCACCTAAAGGGCTACAAAAAACGTTATAAGTCCGTAACTGTATTATCCACGAAGTTGAAATTTCTTTGGTGGACATCCTAACATATTTTATAATATGACTTGGATTCTTCAAAAAATATGTCCGCTAGCAGCTAGTTAAATTTCAGAAGCTATTAACAGTAAATCTGAATGGCCTACCATTACAAAACTGTATATATTTGTACATTGTGTATCCTTGGACAATGCCTGTTAACTTTAAGACTGGACAATACTCGGCCCATAATGGTGTGTGGTACAAGTATACACAAGCCTGTTAGCCTCTGGAAGGATCTCTGAAGTAACTTTCTTTATTAAATGTCCAAACTATAAAATCTATGAATGTGCGCTGAAAGGACTGGCCTGCCATGGCACAAAACACCTCAGAAGGGTATACTTTAGCTAGCACTAAGAATAAACCACACTCTTAGTGTGGTGTGATTGATGCATAGAGGTGAAGCATGCTTTTGAAGAGAAGGTGAACGCCACACTCTGGGAGCTACGCTGAGAGGAGATTTGGCAGTAACCCAGCCAGAGAATACCGCTCCCCAAAACACCAGAGGTGGCAGGAAAGCAGAGTAGTCTCTTCGGGGCTTCGAAGAAGAGATGAAGCATGTTGTAGTGGTGCCACGGTCTCTTCCCTGAGGGGGCATGACCTGGATGCAAAAATGTAATAGGCGAGTCCAGGTGCAGGAGATACTCGTGTGTGCGCGTTGCGGGAGAATGAAATGATTTGTGGGACTCCCGAAATATCCAAAAAACAAATAAATTGTTATTCATCTATTGCACAAAAGCAAACTAAAAAATATAATAAAAATGATTTACAGGTGCAAACATGAGCGGACTGTGCTGCTCCTTCTGATTGCTTTTAGAGGGAAAAGCTGTCCCTAATCACTGGTCTAGGATCAGTTTTCTCCATAATAATATCATATTGGTGAAATAGATTTGGCATGCAATTCAGTGCGTATCTGTGTTTGAAGCTCTGGAGAGCTTCAAAGAGTCTATTTACAACACGTTTTTGCAGCGCTGAGCAATGTAGCCAGTCCCAAACATATCTGTTGAATTCTTGAATGCAATGGCCAATCAGACATGTTTAAGTTAGAATCCACTCACCGCTCAAAAAAAAAAAAACAACGTACACATTTACCTGCAGGGTGTTGCGGGCTGGAGCGGAACAAAACATAAATGTAGCGGGCCGCAACAGAAGAAGGTAACATCCTGAAGGTAACTATGAGTGGATGGGAGCTGAACTGAAATGGCTTCAGTTAACGGTAGCTGTTTTTGGATAGAATTCTAAATAATCAGGCAAACTAATACATTTTGAATAATTTCACCATTTTGAATTGAAAATAGGCCTATTGTTGTGATGTCTGTCTGTTTCCCCGTTCTTTGTGTTTTTGGTTTAGTCCTGTTTCCCGCTCCCTGTTATCTCTATTATTCTTCCCAGGTGTCCCCGATTAACCACGCCCCCTTGTCATCTTGTTTAGCTTGTTTGCCCTTGTATTTTAGCCCTGTGTTTCAGTCCAGTCCTTGTGAGTTCTTGATGTTGTATTGTGGATGCTGGTTGTTCTGTTCCTGAGTTCTGTTCCCTGTCTGAGTCCTTGTCAAGTTTGGATTTTGTTTAAATAAAGTGTGCTGCAAGTGGATCCTGCTTCTTCCTTGTCTCAACCACATCGTGACAGAAGAACTCACCACACAAGATCCAGCAGCATGTTCACCACTGTCTCTTCCCCAGCCTCTGAGCGGGAGAGAGGACGTTCCTTTGTGGGGACCCGGTTGGTCAAATTTCGCGGGATCCGTGGAGGCCGTAGTAGAGGAGGTGGTCGAGAGGAACCCCGACACCACTCTACACTCTGGCCTCTCTTCAACCCTGGGTTGGTCCCATCCAGTCCCAAGCCTCACATCAGCCACGTCCAGCCAGAGCCTCACGTCAGCCACGTCCAGCCAGAGCCTCACGTCAGCCACGTCCAGCCAGAGCCTCACGTCAGCCAAGTCCAGCCAGAGCCTCACGTCTAGCCAGAGCTTCACGTCAGCCACGTCCAGCCGGAGCTTCACGTCAGCCACGTCCAGCCAGAGCTTCACGTCAGCCACGTCCAGCCAGAGCTTCACATCAGCCACGTCCAGCCAGAGCTTCACGTCGCGCCTGCCGAGCCAGAGCTTCACGTCATGCCTCCCGAGCCAGAGCTGTAGCCCTCTTCCCCGCTGGTTCCATCCAGTCCAGAGCTCCCTTCGCCGCTGGTCCCGTCCAGCCCAGGGTTTCCTTCGCCGCTGGTCCCGTCCAGCCCAGAGTTTCCTTCGCCGCTGTTCCCGTCCAGTCCAGAGCCCTCACCTCTGGCGCCGTCCAGCCCAGAGCCCTCACCGCTGGCCCCATCCAGCCCAGCACCCTCTCGGAGACGGAGGAGGAGGAAGAGGACTTCCTGCATCCTGCAATGCCTGGACGCCCTTCCTGAGCCTCCAGTCAATCAAGAGACTGTTCACGTCACGTCTGCACAGCCAGAGACTGTTCACGTCACGTCTGCACAGCCAGAGACTGTCCACGTCACGTCTGCACAGCCAGAGACTGTCCACGTCACGTCTGCACAGCCAGAGACTGTCCACGTCACGTCTGCACAGCCAGAGACGCTTGCCAGCCAGAGCCAGTGTCTACGGACAAGATGGCCGCTTCCGAGCCAGAGTCTGTTCCCGTTCCCGAGCCGGAGTCTGTTCCCGTTCCCGAGCCGGAGTCTGTTCCCTTTCCCGAGCCGGAGTCTGTTCCCTTTCCCGAGCCGGAGTCTGTTCCCGTTCCCGAGCCGGAGTCTGTTCCCGTTCCCGAGCCGGAGTCTGTTCCCGTTCCCGAGCCGGAGTCTGTTCCCGTTCCCGAGCCGGAGTCTGTTCCCGTTCCCGAGCCGGAGTCTGTTCCCGTTCCCGAGCCGGAGTCTGTTCCCGTTCCCGAGCCTGTTCCCGTTCCCGAGCCTGTTCCCGTTCCCGAGCCTGTTCCCGTTCCCGAGCCTGTTCCCGTTCCCGCTTCCGAGCCGGAGTCTGTTCCCGTTCCCGAGCCGGAGTCTGTTCCCGTTCCCGAGCCGGAGTCTGTTCCCGTTCCCGAGCCGGAGTCTGTTCCCGTTCCCGAGCCGGAGTCTGTTCCCGTTCCCGAGCCGGAGTCTGTTCCCGTTCCCGAGCCGGAGTCTGTTCCCGTTCCCGAGCCGGAGTCTGTTCCCGTTCCCGAGCCGGAGTCTGTTCCCGTTCCCGAGCCGGAGTCTGTTCCCGTTCCCGAGCCGGAGTCTGTTCCCGTTCCCGAGCCAGTGCCAGTGTCTGTACCTGTTTATGTCTGTCCTTGTGGCCGTTACTGTTCTAGTGTCTGTTCCCGAGCCAGTGTGTGTGTTGTCTGTTCCCGAGCCCGAACCCGTGTGTGTGTTGTCTGTTCCCGAGCCCGAACCCGTGTGTGTGTTGTCTGTTCCCGAGCCCGAACCCGTGTGTGTGTTGTCTGTTCCCGAGCCAGTGTGTGTGTTGTCTGTTCCCGAGCCAGTGTGTGTGTTGTCTGTTCCCGAGCCAGTGTGTGTGTTGTCTGTTCCCGAGCCAGTGTGTGTGTTGTCTGTTCCCGAGCCAGTGTGTGTGTTGTCTGTTCCCGAGCCAGTGTGTGTGTTGTCCGTTCCCGAGCCAGTGTGTGTGTTGTCTGTTCCCGAGCCAGTGTGTGTGTTGTCTGTTCCCGAGCCAGTGTGTGTGTTGTCTGTTCCCGAGCCAGTGTGTGTGTTGTCCGTTCCCGAGCCAGTGTGTGTGTTGTCCGTTCCCGAGCCAGTGTGTGTGTTGTCTGTTCCCGAGCCAGTGTGTGTGTTGTCCGTTCCCGAGCCAGTGTGTGTGTTGTCTGTTCCCGAGCCAGTGTGTGTGTTGTCTGTTCCCGAGCCAGTGTGTGTGTTGTCCGTTCCCGAGCCAGTGTGTGTGTTGTCCGTTCCCGAGCCAGTGTGTGTGTTGTCCGTTCCCGAGCCAGTGTGTGTGTTGTCCGTTCCCGAGCCAGTGTGTGTGTTGTCCGTTCCCGAGCCAGTGTGTGTGTTGTCCGTTCCCGAGCCAGTGTGTGTGATGTCCGTTCCCGAGCCGGTGTCTGGAGTTCCCGAGCCGGTGTCTGGAGTTCCCGAGCCGGTGTCTGGAGTTCCCGAGCCGGTGTCTGGAGTTCCCGAGCCGGTGTCTGGAGTTCCCGAGCCGGTGTCTGGAGTTCTCCGCCGTGGTCACGCCCTCAGCCTGCTCCGTCCTGGACACGCCCACAGCCTGCTACACTTAAATAAAGTGTGCTGCAAGTGGATCCTGCTTCTTCCTTGTCTCAACCACATCGTGACACCTATAGTAGATTTATGCAATGTATTAATTAGTAACTGTAAATGTGAGGGGACAAGAAACATTAACAAAGCCGTTTTCATCATATTAGGGATAAGATCAATAATGAAACGTATTTACCAAACGTCCGTAGCCTTCAGTAAATTAACTTGTCTAAGATTAATAAAACATAGACTAAATATCAATTGACCCTATTTTTACTTTTTTCACTGACAGATGAAATTGGAAAGACTAGTCAAAGCTCAGCTTTTAGAGGGGAAGAGACAGGGCAAGACAATGCAACTGAGAGAGAAAAAGAAAGAGTGATGGAGATGAGGAGAGAGCAGGTGTGACAAATAATCTACTGCCCACTGACATGGTTTTAAAGCTATTTCTTATCCATGGGGAGCATGACCTTGAATCCCCTAAACTAGCTCACATTTGGGACCTCTGTGATTATAAAACCCTGTCTACGACCCTGACTGCGACTAGCAAAAAGGATGCAACGTTTCTCGGACTGACAATAATTGCAAACGCAAAAGCATTGAAATATAATTTTTCCTACCATCTGATATTTTTTCCCATTACTATGTCCCGGTATGTTGAATAGTTCACCAGAGAGGTTTGGCAAAACACACACATTTTTTTTGTTTTGTAAGGGTCCTACTCACAGCCGCTCTTCATGGTACTCCTGAGAGTTAAAATCGAAGTGATTATCAACTTTGACCCCAGCCTATCCGCTCACTGAAATGTTACCCACAAATATAATAAGGCCCTGCACTCTTTGCTAATGAAATGGGTACTTACGATGGTGAACATATCCTCTTCATTACCTCAACAACTCTCGTTGATGGGTCAGTCAAGGTCAGAACTCTCATTTTCAATCAGGAGTAGAAATATGGACTGAATATAACATTTCCAGGCTATCCTAAATACCTCTTGTAAACACCAAGAGCTTTATTGTTTTGTTGGCTGTGCATATATATGCAAAACAAAAATGCCTTCCAGTGATACACAGGCAATTAACAACAGCAAGTACCCAGCAAGCAATTAGCCCTAAAGCAACAAGCCTCATGGCTGTGAGTGATCCAAAAATGTTATGCCCTTCTCTTGCTAACTTCCCGCCATCTCGTGAACTCGGATGTTCGTCATTACATTTCGCAAGTGCCCACTTCTGTTTTTTTTGTTTCAGACAAACATGGAAAAGAACATGAATGTTGAGTTAAAAACTAGATTTTCATTGCACTGTTATTATGTAAAATGTTAAGATAATTAATTAAATGCTTAAGATTATATTGTATAAGCTTGCATGCTCAACCTTCAAATACTTGGTTAGCATTTACTGTAGCAGTGCAGCACGCTTTTAAAAACCCTCCACCTTCCCTATCTCCACCTGTATAGATCTGCCACGGGTAATTAATGTACAACAGCAGCATGTCTTATTTGCTCACAGCAGTGTGTCATGTATGTATATTGGCAGTAGCAATAAGTAATAAATCATTTACTGTACAAATTTAAGGATTACTACATGTTTGTGAGGTAGAACCGGTCATTTTACAATGTGTTTACATTTTATACTGTTGAATAAAACAGTATATTTTTCACATGCATTTTTGATGCCAGAGTCCTTGCCTTGAAAGATGAGTTAAACAGCAAAGTTCAAGGTTAAAAACACAATACTTTTAAAGGACAACTAGACTTTTGATCTTCATTTTTATTTGATTTATGAAGCAATGAAACACTTATCCAGCAAATTGATTATACCATTAAACATTTTTAACATTAATATTAAACAGTGTCACCCTGGTGACATGAGCCATTAAACAAGAGTACATTTTAAATCTAAGGTTATATTTGTAACATTTAAATTATGGGGTTATATCTAAAAAAAATATTAAGTCTATTTCTATTTGCAAAACACTTTCTTTATATTGATAACAATAAAATATTTTATAATAATACCTTTTTAATATAAATGAGTTAAATATAAATAATGGGACAAAAGATGCTCAGTCTCCTGGCCCCAGAAATAAAATGTCACACCACATTTTCAAAATGACCAAGGAACAAACTAAAATAAAACAAAGCACACACACACACACACAAAAAAAAAAACCAGATAAACAAATACAAAATAAAACAATGCAGAACATTATTTTAGAGTATTCTGCTGTTCCGGATCATACAGCACAGGCTCTTGCAGTTCTATGTCCTTGGACATCTGTTTATCATTCGGTACTTTCCTTTTAATCTGTGTGATGACCACCCATAACAGGATATATCCTAACAACCGGAGACAGTTGACCAGTCCCAGAAACAGGAACCTGATGAGGGTCACATTACATTTTAGCATGCATCAGTTGGGGCTACATAGAAAACTCCTGTCAGATTTGCTCACCTAAAAGTCTCAGTGTCATACATGCATCTGCAATCACCTCTTCCACCACATTTCTTGTGACCCCATTTCAGACAGGTAGAGTCAATAAGAGCCCCAAAGTAAATGGGAGCAGGAATACCAACTTTAAAAGAGTAAAATTACATTAAAAACAATGCTGTGCCAGACCTTAATGTGAATAACATCTGTGAATTAATTTCCATTTTTGGGGCACTTCTAAATAAACCCAAACAATACAAATGTGAACTTGCCCCAAACTCTTAAAACTAACAGTAGCACGCCCACTGAGAGAGACTTTAGCTCAGGTTCCACAATCCTGCAAGAACAGATTAAACATTTAATATAAATTTCATCCATATAAATACAAAACATAGTTGTGATTAATAATTCACTGTAAGATACTGTATGTTGTAAAGTAATTAAACAGAGCCTCAATGAGATGAAGGGAACAGTGCCGAGACAGAACACAAAGAAGGAGAGAGACAGCAGTGCCAGATAGATGTAGAACATTATAGTACATCTGCTCTCTCGTGAACACTGTCCAAGTACTGCAGAGGAGTTCCCAGCACTCATTCCCCAGCTCTGGACACATGCACAGTGGTGGAATGTCAAATGAAATGACAAGTCAAATGGAATGCAAATGAAAAAAAAAAGAAAAGAAACTCAAAAACATGTAATAATGAATTTGAGGTCAACAGTTAAAGATAGTTGTTCACCAAATTCTGTCCTCTGCCACGAGTGGAACTACAGCCTGCGTGAAAAGGCGAGATGTAGGTCACTCCATTCTGTCCACACACTGGATCCCATTGGAAGTCAGGACACCCACAGCCAGCATTGCAAGAAGTGAGTACATCACTGCTTATATTCTGAACTTCTACAGATCTGTCATATAAACAATATATTATATTACATATCTCTATAACCATACATAGGGCAAGCAGTTCATTAAATAGAAAGATTGAATTGATGGATAATGTATAGTTTCCATGATGCAATAAGATATATACAAAGAGTATGACTGGAGATGAAAGTACCCTTGATAGGGCACTGTGACCCCAGCAACATCTGTATTTTCACAGCTAAGAGCAAAGTAAGGTATGGTGAGAAACAATGCGGCAATTGCAGTGAAAAACGACATTATTGCAGATCCCAGAAGATCCAGTTTAAACCTCTTCATTATCCACCCACTCAGGAACATACCCAGAGCCACAGGTGGAATAGATGTCACTCCTACAGAAAAATATAAGCACACTCAGTTTGAGCCAGCAAAAAACACACACACTGTCACGGAAACCACACGGGACGGAGTCCTTCTGTCACGGAAACCACACGGGAGGCAGAGAATTCAAGCGCAGTAGATTTATTTTAAAGGGCAATCCAAAAACACGTAGTCAAGTAGGCAGGGGTTAAAATCCTACAACACCAGGACAAGAACCAGGGCGCAGATCAGGGCGCAGATCAGGGCGCAGATCAGGGCGCAGATCAGGGCGCAGATCAGGGCGCAGATCAGGGCGCAGATCAGGGCGCAGATCAGGGCGCAGATCAGGGCGCAGATCAGGACGCAGATCAGGACGCAGATCAGGACGCAGATCAGGACGCAGATCAGGACGCAGATCAGGACGCAGATCAGGACGCAGATCAGGACGCAGATCAGGACGCAGATCAGGACGCAGATCAGGACGCAGATCAGGACGCAGATCAGGACGCAGATCAGGACGCAGATCAGGACGCAGATCAGGACGCAGATCAGGACGCAGATCAGGACGCAGATCAGGACGCAGATCAGGACGCAGATCAGGACGCAGATCAGGACGCAGATCAGGACGCAGATCAGGACGCAGATCAGGACGCAGATCAGGACGCAGATCAGGACGCAGATCAGGACGCAGATCAGGACGCAGATCAGGACGCAGATCAGGACGCAGATCAGGACGCAGATCAGGACGCAGATCAGGACGCAGATCAGGACGCAGATCAGGACGCAGATCAGGACGCAGATCAGGACGCAGATCAGGACGCAGATCAGGACGCAGATCAGGACGCAGATCAGGACGTGATGTGACATTAAACAAGAACTCCGTAACAAACACTAAACAAGCAGGGTATTTAAACACATATCAAACAAGACTAACACAGAACAGCTGGGAAAAATGATAACAGGGAACAGCTGAGTGCAATGAACTGATGAGTGACAGTGACAGACAGAATGCTGGGAATTGAAGTTAAATGTGAAGGACCCCGTGAGAACGAGGACCTCTAGTGATAGACAGGGGAACACAACCAGACACTGTGACACACACACACACACACACACACACACACAAAAAACACATGGTTGGTCTTGGATGCACTTTGTCCAAACTGCTGTTCCAAATACTTTGGTGTATATGTTATGAATATGGCAAAGGCATTGAATGCCACTACATTGGAAACCAGGTACAGGAGATAGATCTTGTTGGTGAGCAGACGCTTCAGAGACGGCCCAAAATCTAGAAAACAATAGGCATTTATGAGAACAATCTCTTTTACTTCTTTTTTTCATTGTCATAGTAGACCAAAATAACACATTATAATTTATAATAATAAGCTCCATTAGTTTCCTGCAAACTTGTATTTTTCCAAACGTGTATTACGTTGATCTGGAGGATATCCTGGCCACCTTTTCAATATTTAAAATTAAAAGAAACTGAACCTGTCAAGTTTCATAATTAAACACACACGCACACACACACACACAGTCTGTAAGGTTGCCATACCTTTAGCAATCTCTGTAAAAGCTGGCTGTGTGTTTATGTTGTTTTGAGGGGTTGCCTAGCTCATAGGTTTGGGGGTTTTCAGGTAAAGCACTTGGCAGGAACCAGAGAGGCAAAGCAGCAAGCAGAGTGAACAGCCCAGAAACCACATAACCCAACCACCAGGCCCCAACCCAGCGAGAGTCCTGAGGGGTGATGGTCACACTCTCTGATAATGAGAAGAAAATATACAAATAAACAATCTATGTGTTAGAAAAATATATATATGTGTGTGATGAAGACGAGCCCACCAGCTCGCTTCCGCAGAGAAATGTGAGTCCGTGTACAGATGTAAAAGGATGGCTTACTTCGTGCAAGGTGGAATTTATTTACAGTGTCAATAAGAAGACCGTCTACAGTGACTGTGGACGGTCTTCTTATTGGCACTATATATATTACACACACACATATATATATACAGGTGCACACAAAAAGAAAAGAAAAAACCCCTAAAAAGTACAACAACAAAAAAATTAAAATTAAAAGTCTTTAAAAAAAAAAAGTATCTACAGTACACAAAGGTTTTGTTTGCTTGAGGCACCACAATTGCACTCTCGCTTCCAACTTGGTTAACAAGTCCTGACTTCAGGTTTGGCCTTGGCTTAAATAGGCCAAACCCCGCCCTTTTATGGGCCACACCAATTCCAGGAACATATAACAGTTAATACACATACAAATACTTCATCTATTTGACTATCCATAATAATCCATTATAATTATTTCCCAATATATATATATATATATATATATATATATATATATACATATTTATAATAAAGACATAATACATTCACACATAATATACTTAACATATTTTTTTTTCATTTGAATACACACACGAACACCTATTCACACTAGACAATGGTTTCGTCAGCTTCTGGTTTCGATGCGCCAGCGCAACCCGGCCATGACGTCATAAATTGCCGCCGCTCGATCGTTCGGTTCGGCCGCCGCAATTTTCCCGTCGGAGGACTGACTACGCCTCATCACATCATTTAACTATTCGCCCACTACATATATTCTATCACACCTGCTATCAAGAACAGCATTTATACTGCACAGTCACTCAGTGTCTTATCTCTGATAAGAACAAATTGACTTCTCTGTTCTTAGTTAGTAAGAGTTACTCACCTCATGTCGATCTCAGCTTTCCTTCATCAAAAGACTCTTTATCTTAATCTGTTCTCCATATGTGTGGTTCCTATCTTACCTGTCCTGCAATACCAACTGTTCTTTTTCTGTTATCATCCTTACCTGTTCACTATCCTTAACCTCAAAAAAAGATCCTGCAATTGGGTTCCCCATCAAACTGTGTATGTTGTCTACCTGAAAGAAGACCAGGACTTTATTATGATCCCAGCCGGATTTCAACTTCTCCCAGAGGTCAAGCTGATAACACTCCCTCTGTTATCTTAACCACAGAGAGCAACCAGATATTTCTCCCTGCCTTCTCTGTTGTTGAGATTAACCGTTTTTCTTTCCGTTCTGCCAGTGAGGTCTTACCTGAGTCCCTTTACCTGACGATAGAGGCCACTCATGGGCTATTCTCTCAGGTAACAGGAGTCTCATTAGAACCTTTTTTTTCTGGCCACAAAGACCAACCCGAATCCTCCTTCACTGAATCCTTCTACTACTTTACTGCTCCTCCGTAGAATTTCCATCCATCAACTTCTCAGGCGTCCCTCCTTTCACTGGCTCCCTCTCGGTCACTTCTCTCTCCAGTTTTACCTTGTTACCTCTGTCCATTGATTCTGCCAGACTCCTATATCCTCCAGCATCAGCATGTCCTCATGTGTTGGGCTCCACTAATTCTGTTTAGTCCTGTTTTTCCCAAGGTACCAAAGTGGTCTGTTTTCTTGGTGACAGTAATGGAAGGTGTACTCAGTCCATCCATCTAGAGCCTAAAGTCCACATCAGTGGTCCGACCTGCAGTGGTCCGAATTTTCCCCTGAAGCATTGGTGATCCCTGTGGCACCACCCGGAACTCGGAACGCTTCCCTTAAATCCTGATGTACTCGTTACATCATAAGAAGAATGGCATCTACGCTAATTTTAGTGTCATTGTTTATTCTGAGGTTTTCCCGCAGCCTGCCGGATCCAGGTCATATCCAGATCTGACTAGGAGCTTTGCCTGGATCCGATGACAACGCAGTGCTGAAGTGCCAACTAGCCTCTCCCTATGGAGGATCCCTTTTCCACTCTACTGATAAAACGTTGTGATTCCGGTTCGCGTACCCACCCCGAAGTGATAAAATAAAACAAAATTCTGTATCAAATTACAGTTACTGTAAATCCGGCCTCTAGTTCATAAACGCCAGAGGAGAACTGGCCCCTGACTGAGCCTGGGTTCTCCCAAGTTTTTTTTTCTCTCCATTAGGTCACCTGATGGAGTTTTAGGACACCAGTAGGTCACTGGATGGAGTTTTTCGGTTCCTTGCCACTGTTGCCTTTGGCTTGCTCAGTTGGGGATATTCAAATTAATTAACCAAGCATTAATACCATTGATCAGCCCTACCAAGTGTGGATGTTTTTTCCACTAAGAAACACACATTGTTATGTTATTTGATTGATACTGTGAAGCTGCTTTGATGCAATTTATACAGGTCCTTCTCAAAAAATTAGCATATTGTGATAAAGTTCATTATTTTCCATAATGTAGTGATAAAAATTAAACTTTCATATATTTTAGATTCATTGCACACCAACTGATATATGTCAGGTCTTTTATTGTTTTAATACTGATGATTTTGGCATACAGCTCATGAAAACCCAAAATTCCTATCTCAAAAACAAACTCAAGCTCATAGACTTCCAATTCATGACCTATGTTTTGCTCTATCCTCTGTGCTTCCACGTTTGTCAATACGTCAAGCGTCGGGTCAGAGTTCACTCTTACTAGACTCGTGGGCAGAAACCAGTGATTATGGTTAATAAAGTTAAATGAAATATGGATATTTTTTTCACAAAACGCATCGCTTTGCCTCAGAAGACCTTTATTAACCACGTGGATTCATATGAATTAATTTGTATGATGGATGGATGCACTTTTTTGTGTACCAAAGAGCCAGAGTATTTTTCAATATAACTCAGATTGTGTTTGGCTGAAAGAAAAAAGTCATATACACCTAGGATGGCTTAAGGGTGAGTAAATTATGGGGTACTAACTAATAAATAATCCTATAAGTCTTCTAATCAATTGGCTCTTCTGTGGTCTTCCCCTCAGCTGGCTTTGCTGTGGCCTCATAATATGCCTCCCCATCCTGGGTCATTTGCTCCACTGACCTTTCATGAGCCTCCTGCTCTGCTATTCTGCCGGATCCCCTGAGGCCTCCTGCTCCGCCTGCTCCCTATTAGTCTTCTGCTCCACCATCGTATTTAACTGCTCGACCACGATGGTTCCAGTTCTGCCATAGTGGTCTCCTGCTATGACAATACTTCTGTGGTAGACCCCTGTTCCCTTTCAGTCGCTCACGTTCAATGAAATCGACTGATTGGGATCACGCTTAGGGAGCCTGTCAACTACGAATATTGTAAAAACAAACCAATGCACATTGGCGTGCGAGAATTGCATCACACACTACGCCGCAGTGTGGGAATAAACACGGAAGTGGATGCACGCACCAGTTGTCTATAGCTTCGGAGCCGATCGGTGTTGAGGTCTCTGAAGAGTGTTGTACTATACAATGAGCGAGTGTGTCGGTGTTCTTCTGGAAGACTCTCCCAGTGCTGGTGTTTCTACAGCACGAGTCACGAGCCAATCACGAGCTTCTGAGCTCTCAACTGCGGTTTTAACAGCATCAAATTTCTGTGTTTTTTGACGGTGGTTAGAGGGCAAAGAAGTGAGCGCTTCACTGTTTCAGTTCACTATTACTGTGTTGCCACATTCATTCCCCTGTGTGCTCCGGCACTGGTGACGGGTCCCAGTTCCTGAAAGAGCAACACGGGTGCATTTGCGTCTTTCTCAAGATGCCATTCCATCCGTGCATTTCTGGTTGCAGTAGGGCTCTGTCCCCCTCTGACGGTCACAATAGCTGCATCAGGTGTTTGGGCTTACAGCACGCTGAAGCAGCTCTTTTCGATGACTCATGTTCTCACTGCGAGAATATGACCATCTCTGTGTTGAGATTGAGACTCGCCTCGTTCGCGAAGGTGGAGTCCCCACTCCCATGCCCCGCTCTAGTGCTACTTCTGGGCCAACTTCCCAAATGAAGGCAAAAGTGCCGTGTGGGTTGAGTGATCTGAGGATCACAGTGAGGGGTAATCCGCCGTGGATCCCGCACTCCTCTTTTGTACCGCAGCTGGTGGAGCTCCCCGATGAGCGCGCTGGTCCCTCTGTAGTGGACCGACCAGCTTTTTCGTTCGGGGCCCCTCCAGAGGACAGGATGTCCATCGCAGCATCGGAGGGTGAGCTGGGCTCTGGAGATGAAGAATCAGCTGCGCTACCTCCCTCTGGGAAAGTAGCATTGCCCGAGCAAGATGCAGAGATGACAGCTATGCTGAAAAGGGCCGTCGAGGTGGTTGGGCTCGAGTTGAACCCTCCTCCGTGTCCCGAACCATCTCGGTTGAATGATTGGTTTCTCAGCCCGCCGCCCCAGTACCATTTTTCCCTGAAAGGCATGAGGAGCTTATGAGGGCATCCTGAACAAACACTGCGGCCGTTGCGCTACGCTTCCCTCGCATGTTATAACTCGCCTGCCACCTCCTTCCATGGGGTCAGAAGCTTCTGAGGTCATTTCATTCCACTTACGTTTCCGGCCTGCTCAATCGTGCCGCTGACAAGGCCTCATGACAGCTTATGGTCCAGGGAGAGTGGAGACTCCATCCCCAGGAGTCCAGCTGTTCTGGCACCACTTTGGGGCCGCACAGTTACATCTGTTTGCCTCTCCAGACTCATCCCAAATGCGTTTCCCCAGTGAGCCTTCTTGCACAGCACTGTGCTAAGTCAGGGAGGAGAAGGAGCAGGTCTTGCTAGTTGCCCCTTATTGGCCAAACTGGACCTAGTTCCCATGAACTTTTGCTCCTCTCAACGGCCCCTTTCTGACTCATTCCTCTGAGTACATTCTCAGGGACAGGGCATGATGGCAGCCGCGTCCAGACCTCTGGAAACTCCATGTCTGGTCCTGAAAGGACGGGACGCGGTGGTTCTGTGTGATCTACCATAAACATGTCATAGATACCGTCAATTCTGTGAGAGCACCCTCTAACGAGGCATGCTTAGGCCCTGGAGTGGAACCTGTTTGTTGAGTTGAGTCTTCTCTTTGAGAGGAGACCCCCGAAGGTGTTCAATCACTTCTGTGCTCTCTTTCCTGCAACATGGGTTGAGTAGGGCTGTCTCCCCCCACCTCAAAATGTTTATTGCCTCTATGTTGTCGCACATCATGATGCAGTGAATTCAAATCCGTGGGGAGGCACGATTTGATCGTCAGGTTCCTGAGGGGAGCAAGGAAACTGAATCGCCTTTCGCCCCCTTTATACGCTCTTGGGACTTATCTCTGGTGCTACTGAACTGCAGAGACCTCCCCTTGAGCCACTACAGGCAGCTGAGTTAACCCTCTGGGGTCGGCGGTCGCGGCGTTCGTCTTTTGCTCGCTTCAGTGCAAAAGAGACTCTAAATACTCTGTTGATTTTGATCTAAAAAAGACCTGTTTTTAAAAGAACAGTTCTCCTGCTTGTTTGGCCTCTATCAAGAGGGTAGGGTACCTGCACGCATTTTCGGTCAACGAATCGTGCCTGGATTGATTTCGGGCCAGCCAACTCTCACCATATCCTAAGACCCCGGCCTGGATGTGTGGCCAAGGTTCCTACCTCTCCCTTGAAAAAGGGACCAGATGGTGAACCTGCAAGCACTGCCCCGGAGGAGGCAGACCCAGCCCTGGCTCTTCTCTGCCCTTTCCGCTCCTTGCGGTTATAACTGGACAGAATGCAAAGCCTCAGGACCTCAGACCAGCTCTTGTCTGTTACAGAGACCAGCAGAAAGGGAAGGCTGTTTCCAAGCAGAGGTTGGCCCACTGCATAGTGGTTGCCATCATCTTGGTGTGTTATCCTAAGGTGCACTTGACCCCTGGGTAATGAGCTCCTCCAAAGAGAGAGCTCCTGCCTAGGCATTGACACAGAGTGCCTCGCTGACAGATGATTTAGAGCTGAGGGCTCGGCGACACCTATCACGTTCGCTAGAAAAATAGCCTATGTGTCGAACTGCTGCTTCCCGTGGGCTCCCTTCTCATTTCAGTGTAAGCCCAGTTTGAAGTGTCGGCTCCCTGCGCTATTCCCCCCCATGGACTGGATACGTGCGCAATTCTTGCTCCAGGAGAGCTCCTCCTTAGACGAACCCTGTCGAGTTCCTCCATACCCTTCGGCTACGGACGTGGCAGTGTCCGAAGCCAGGCCTTTCACATGAATGCACTGGTGGAACCAGTGTTAGGCTGGGTCCATATGTTGTGATCCCTACGGCGATCCTATATGTGTATTCTTCCACGGTATGGCTCCCTGCGGCGAGCCCGTGTCTTCCCTTGGCAGAGCCTGCTCTGCCGACCTGTTATAAGCTGGAGCCACCCCAGTGACATTCCATATGTTGTACTTCCCGGTAATCCACCCAGTCCATATGTGTATCCTCCACATTTTACCTCCCTACGGGCAGGATGTGGCTTCCGTAGCGTATTCCTTTCCAACGAAAGAGAACGCTTTCCCAGTGGTCTTGTGGAACAGCAGTGACTTCCCTGGCCTAAGCCCTGTCCCATCTCTGCCTCAAATAATTCAGGGGGGATCAGAAGGCTTTTGTCTAGGCACTGGAAGTTGACAGCACTAGTGGCATTTTAATTGGGATCCCAATCAGTCGACACGTCGACTACGTCGTACTTGAGCGACTGAAAGGGAATGTCTCGGTTACGTATGGAACCCTCGTTCCCTGAAGGAGGGAATGGAGACATAGTCACGTCGCCACTATTACTGGACCACCACTGACTCTGGGCTCTGCTCGGCTCCACAGTGAAAAACAACTTGTGCCTCCATCCACTTCCGTGTTTATACCACGTTGCGGGGCGAAGCGTGTGCTGCAATTATCGCACGCCAATGTGCATTGGCTTGTTTTTACAATAGTTGAAGATGACAGGCTCCCTAAGCATGATCCCAATCAGTCAACACGTCGACTACGGCTCCGTTCCCTCTTTCAGGGAACAAGGTTTACATACGTAACCCAGACGTTTTCCAGCTTGAGACCCTACTGACCCTCTGACCCCACCCTGGTTCATTACCATATTCATATATTTGTCATGGTACCTCAAGGTACTTCAAAGAGGCCATACTACCACGGTATAGATCAAAACAAACTAAGTAATACTGCTCTTTTTTTTCTTGTTAGTGACCTCTAAGGTATACAAATTTTAACTCACCTCTATTCACTAAGTCAATGTCAACGTAAATAAAAGCACACAGAGATCCAAGTGAGTAACCAAAAATTGGCCCAATGACTCCGAGTGTGTTCAGGCAACGTACAGAAGAAAAGAAAATGACTAAGGGACAAGGGTACTTCAGTTTGAGATTTAAAAAAAGACAATAATTTCCTCACCAACGTAAAAAGCAGAGTTTTCTGGGTGTGCATAATCATCTATGAAAGATATTCCCAGAGGGCTGATGCTGGCTTCCCCGATGCCACGAATAATGTTTCCCAACCGCATAATCACTCATGTGGGCGAGCTTTCCTCTTCCCCTTTTTGGCATCCTATACAATCCATAGAGTGCTCTGTTGGGTATTTTACTACTTTTTACAATTAAAATATCCCACATGCTTCCACATATAACCATGCATTACCGAACACAAGCTGTTGAACAGTATTCTGGGTGTCAGATGAGCATGTGGATCTCACTGTGAAATTATAAGCATCATTAGTGTGGGCAGCAGCTGTATCATACTTGTACCTGTCAGAAACAAACAGACACATTATAGTAAATGCATTAAAAATACAGATCTTGAAGAATACTTTTCGCTATGAGGTGGATCTTTTTTTAATATTTTAGTATGAATATAATTATGTGAGGGCCATCAAGTCATTTTTATTAATTAATTGATAAATACAATGGCCCTCATTTATCAAAAGTGCGTACACCAAATTTCCAGCGTACACCTGGGGTACACCCAAAACTATGGTGACTTTGAGATTTATCAATATGTACGTTGGTGTACAGCATTCTCAAATCCTACGCCAGCTCAGGAGGTGGTGTACGCACGTTTTGAGTTAGTGCGGAAATGTGCAGTAAAACAACACCACAAAACGCACTGACAAACTGAAAGATATGATATATTATGACCCACTGTAAAAAAACAACAACTGAGCAATTATAAACTTCAGTGTTTATTTTTGTGCAACATGGATGTAGCAATGTTCAGGGAAGAAGGAGGCGGGAACCGGCGAACAATCAATATATAATTTATTTCAAATAAAACAAACAAACAAAAATACCGCCAGCAGCCCCTCGCGGACGACTGCTGGCTACCGAAAATAAATATAACTAAAGTAAAATACAAAAACAAAACACAACTAAAATACAGGCCTGTTCCTCTCTCGATCATCAACGTCGTCGCTCCTCCTTTATGCTTCCGCTCCTCCGTGAGAGATGCGAGACCGGTGTGCTTCACAGGTGCTGCTCATTAGCAATCGCACCACCGGCCTCGCGCCGTTCTCTCACGCCCCTCGGCCGTCCTGTTCGCCACATACCCCCATCGCCCCTCACAGGCCGGGGGGTACTCACGAGCCTGTGCCTACTCCCCCCCCGGCGGCGGCGATCCCTGGGGGGTATGGACAGACAAACCGAGGGAAACGGAGACGGAAGCATGAGGAGCGACAGATCGAGAGAGGGGAGAGAGGAAAAAAAAATTGGTCCGGTTCCCACAACGCGCTGCCATCTGGTCCCCCACCAGCTAGGCGATCTCCTCCGCGGTGCCTGGCGGCGACGCTGGGTAGCCCTCGGTGGACGGCTCGACACTCCTCCGCCGCCCGGTGGACGGCGACGGCTCCTCGGGTGCCTTGGGCAGACGGTAGGAGTCCCCCGCTCCCTGCTCCTCCCCTTCACTGGTGGACGGCAGCAGGCTCCGGCCCACGGCGAGCGGCGGCGACTCCTCCTCTCCCTCCCGGATGGCAGCCGCCCCTCCAATACCCAGGCGGCCGGCAGCGAGCTCGACCGTCCCACCGGCAACTCACTCCAGCGCCCCGCCTCGAGCGTCCGTGGCCGCGAGTCCCCCGCTCCCTGCTCCTCCGCTCGCTCGGCGGATGGCAGCAGGCTCCGGCCCACGGCGAGCGGCGGCGACTCGCGCACCATGCTCGATGGCACCGCGGATTCCCCACACCGGCGAGGACTCTCTGACAGCGCGTTCCTCCCTCTTCCCGGGTTTCGGCACCAGTGTAGCAATGTTCAGGGAAGAAGGAGGCGGGAACCGGCGAACAATCAATATATAATTTATTTCAAATAAAACAAACAAACAAAAATACCGCCAGCAGCCCCTCGCGGACGACTGCTGGCTACCGAAAATAAATATAACTAAAGTAAAATACAAAAACAAAACACAACTAAAATACAGGCCTGTTCCTCTCTCGATCATCAACGTCGTCGCTCCTCCTTTATGCTTCCGCTCCTCCGTGAGAGATGCGAGACCGGTGTGCTTCACAGGTGCTGCTCATTAGCAATCGCACCACCGGCCTCGCGCCGTTCTCTCACGCCCCTCGGCCGTCCTGTTCGCCACAATGGACTTCAATGTTTAATTTGTGTGACTTCACCAAAGCATTTGATTTGTAGGCATATGTATTCCTTCAGTTGCGAGCCTGTGCGCTTTAACTGACGTTTTAGGGTTAGGTCCAGGAGGTGCGCACGGACTGGGCTCAGTAATGAAAGGCTTTCAATGACCAAAAAATAATTCAGACTGACAAAATAATAAAAATGACATTCTTCTTCTAAATAACAATAAGCGTCATTGATAATAAAAAATAATAATTGCATGACAATTTGTAATATTCTTCTTATTATAATAAGAATATTACAAATTGTCATGCAATTATTAATGTGAATGAATGGTACTCCACATCACATCATCATCACTATTGTACATCCCAATACAAGTGACGTGATACGAAATTAAATGCTAATTGTTTCAAAACACGTGCTGTAAAAAAATGCATTGTGATAGGTCATTTCGGCTCCACATCGGAGAAGTTTCTTTTCTTTGCCGTCTTCCGTGTGTCCATGGCGTAAAATGAGGGCGTGGGGGAAGCGGAGACTTGAATATATAGGGGCGTGTTATTCTAACGGTGATCGTTTTCAGCCGCGCCATTTATCAAGGGCAGGTATTGCGTACACCTGGATTCCAAAGGTACGCACAGCTTCATAAATCAGCCGGTGAGTGGAGTGTAAGCATAATCTTACGCCAACAAATACGCCCGTTTCTACGCAAGAATGATAAATGAGGGCCAATGACTTGAAAACACATCTTTTGTAATCAACAAATCTCTTAAAATATCAGATAAGGAACATTTTACGTAATGCTTGGACTAAATACACATTTTTTTAGTCATTCAATTTGAACTTTTCATGAAAATGTTATAAAAGTGTTTTAAAATCATATGATACTAAACATGAATACAAAATTCTAGGGACTTATCGCAGACACCCCCATTTGTCATTGACCCATGAACATTACTCACCGGTCCATAATGAAGTGAGGTAAAGCCATTATCAGTGTCCCTATACCCATCAGCAGGACCAGGATGCTGGGCCTATGAAACTTAGCGCCAAAGTAGCTTACCACAGTGATGACCAACAGATTACCTGAAAGCAAATGTGATGTTATTTAACAAGCTCTATGTTGTTTCATTGCATACCATCAATCAACTGTCCCAAATTCAGTCACATTACAGTCTAAGTGGTGTGACTCACTGGTATAAGTACTCATCTAATGGGTGAACCTCGGCCCTCATTTCTCAGTGCAGCGCGACACATCTCAACTCACCCATTTCAAAACTGCCATCGATGAGACCAACAGTAGAACTTGGGATCTCAAACCGCCTCTCAATCTGAGTGATGGTGCTTTTGGTGTAAGCCCCCGTCAGGGATTTGGAGAAATAACAGAAGGCAAGTACACCAATAAAGATCTTTCCAGGCACAAGGGTAGAAAAAAGATTAAGTCAGAAGATTTATCCTTTTTTGTCATTAGTATAACAGCTATTATACACCACTATTAAAACAAATAATCAGCTAATAGTGGTTCTACTTTGCTCAGTTAAAAATGCATATGGTCAAAGACAATGTTTCTTGCCTTTAGACTTGGGGAGCAGCATTTGGCCTGAGATCTTTTCATATTACTCAAAGAAGCCATCCGGGCTGCCCTCCACTGTCATGGTGAACTATGGGCTAGTAAGGAGGTAAACAAAGTCGAAGTTGTGTTCTTATGTGGAAAGATGGAAAATGGAAAAAAAAAAACAATAATAAGTATAAAAATATTAATAAAATAAAAAATAACATTATTTAAACAAATAAAATAAATTTCTAACAAAAATTCTACAGTTGTTGACAGACTAAACTATTTTTACTTTTCTTAAAAAATAGGCATAAAAATACAGTTTACTGCTTAACGTCAGACTTATGTTCGATCCTAAATGTTAGGGTTTTTTTATACATAAAAATGTGTGTCCATCCACTTCTATCATGTCAGAGATGATCCGAGGCAAACTACATTGTAATCAACTGCAAACATTAAACTATTATTAATTTTACAATTTTGAAACACTCACATGTCTAGATGTATCTTAGAGAGGAAGCAGTTGAATATGCAGTTGAAATATGCCCAAAGCGGGATCTCTGAAAGTGTCTTTTATATCCACATACAAGTCATTAGACACTTTTATTAACCTTTAACTTCCACTGAGTTTTCCTTTAACCTAATTGTAGATCAATCAAAAACCATCACATTTACATGCTGTTACAGTTGTTCAGTTTGTTTTAGTTTTCATAGACATTTAGTTTGTTTTCATCAGTCAGATGTTCTTTGTCTTTGTTTCCCACCACTCATCTGTTTCCATGGAAACTAACCACTCACATCTCAGCTGCTCATCATTTAGTTTGTCACCACATTTAAATTCCTCCTTGTTTACTCTTCAGTTGTCGGTTATTATTTGTGTTAGTGCACACTGCAATGCCTGATGCCTTCTAGTTTAATAAATCTTGTTGATATTTTATAATCCTGTCGTCCGTCTTCATCGTCTCTAGACCCCGTGTGACACCTACACCTAGTTTTTATAGTATGACACATGCTATATTTGTGTTGCAAAAATAGGTTTTTGAGATCCATCGAATTCTACTGAGACACTTTACATTCTTACTGAGTAATAATAATGTAATAAATGCATCTTGAATACATTTATGCTGAGTTACTGTTAGGATGCAATATAGGTCAGTGAGAGGGTTTACTTTTATTTAAGTTCAAAAAGGAATTTCTGATCCAAAAAAGTTACAAAATGCATTCTTAAGGGAAAAGAAGAATTACAAATGGAATGTTTACATGGGCTACCAATTTCTATACTTCCAGATAGAATGTGAACCAAGTTAGAGTCCGTTAACACGACACCGTTTTAAACTAAAAATAGAATACATTTTGGCCGTTCATTTACACAACATTGCCATTTTTGGGGGCTGAAAATGCAAACTTTGGAAAACAGTGACGTCATGCGCATGCGTAATACATGTTCTGTCTATAGCAGCATATTGTTTCTTTACAAAGGGACATCACCAACTACTGGCCTGGCATGAATAACACAGCATTATTAAGCGTTTTCGTGGATCCGTGTGAATGGGGATTGTTTTGACAACGGTTTCGTCTGCACGCGAAAAACGCAAAGGAAAAACTCAGTGTGACTTTAATTTAGACATTATTCTTGTCTTTTTATGAGTATATGGCAAAACATATAAAACACCATATATTTACAGAGAGAAAATGAACTTTAGACAGATATAAAAGTAATAATGAATTAAAACAAGATGAGCCATTAACAGCATAAAAAACACGCAATGATACCAACCAACTCTGCTCTTTCTTGGTGCAATATGTATTGCCAGTTCACATGTGCCTTCTCTGCCTTACAGAATCATAAACCTGCAGTTAATATGTAGTAAATTATGGCAAATAAACCACTTTCTTTCAAATAATTGCAAGTTGCAACAGGTTTGCAATGCTTCAACAGTTTTTCAGCTACTGGCAAACCCAGTGCCCTGTCAGAACGTTTTGGCGTCCTATACACAATGAACCAGTTAGTCATTTGTAGATACTCTTTGGTTATTTCATGACTTACTAATTAACAAAGTAACTATGACGTCTATGGCCAACTTCAGCAAAGGAAAATAATGGACAATCTTGATTCTTTATTGGAACAGTAAGGCAGTTCCTATTCCTGGTCATGTACATTCAACAACATGTAATATGAACATTTTACATTTACATTACAACTGTATTCCATTATATGATATATAATTAAAAAAAATATCAGCTATCTGATATTCTGTTTTTTTTTTTTTTAAATAAACACTAACCAGGGTTATATGCATAACTGAGAAGTTCCCTTTCATAGGTAACTCAACTCTGCATCAAGAGCTGATGCTAATATGAACTGCATACATACAACATGCCTGGCTAACAAAACTGAAATAGCAAGTTTAGCACACGTTTTATGAGCAAATGAATGAATCAACCCAGAAGGGCATGGGATCGAATTCAGATCTACAAAACCTAAAGAATTTGTGAGGGGAAGCCCAACCTGCCTCAGCCCTAACACCATAGACTTACCCTAGATAGCTCCTTAGAATAGGCTATATTACTGGACCAGAACCAACTTAAGGGTCAGAAATCAGAAAGGATCAGGTCGGGGCAACTTGTTTTCCGACAAATGGAAGATGTTTAAGGAAAACTGCTTAAAAGCAGGTATTATTTCAGGATTTACATTTGTTGCCAGATTTACTTATAACTGTATACCATTCCAAGAAAAAAAAAAAGAGTAAAATAATGTACAGAGCAACATATTAAAGAATGGAGATTTATTTTTAGTTTCAAATAGAGAGACAAACTTTGGATCACGAAACAGATAGTATAAGAAGAGAATAAAAAGTATTATGGAAAGTGACATTGTTTTATATATGGCCCGCGGTTCTGGTCACTGTATGTATTAGTAGTTCTCCACCAATTACCGTCTCAGCAATGTCTCCTGAATTCCCTGAAAGTCACATAGCGATGTTGCGGTGCTCATCGCTAGCCTTCAGTATTGGTTGCTTCTGTTTTTTTCTGTGGTATCAGTTTTAGATCTATCATGGTGGCGCTTCTCTGGTGGCTGAAGTTCAATTTCATGCTGTTTGCTGGCTGTTTGCTGTAATGCTTTGACTTCTTCTTTACTAAACTGCTTCTGCAGCAGCACAATGACAGCAATGATGAAGAAGTAGGAGCATCCCCTCAAACATGTGGTCAGGGTCAAGAAGATTACTCTGAAAACAGGACAGCAAGGTTTTTGCACAGACATCTAAGGTTTTCCAAATGTGAGCTTTAGGACTTTGTTTAGTAAATATCCAATATATCTAAATGGGCCAAAATGGGCATCAGATGCTTTTTCCCATATTTGATACTAATAAAGACAATGGCATATAATTACATACACAAATACACACCTGTACATATCTGAGTCGTACATACGACAGGCTCCTCGCCCCCCGCACTTCTTCATTCCCCATTTTAAACACGTTGAGTCAATGAGAGCTCCAAAATATACCGGAGCAGGAATACCACCTCCAGAAAAATATTAGACATTAATGCAGTTTGCACAAAAGATAATATGCATAAAATGTAAAAGTGTTTATACATGTATGCTTTCTCGCCTTAGCTAATGTAACACTGAATAGCAATGAACTGAATATTAATTGTACCTAGAGTTCGCATCACAAGAGTTTGAATACCCAATGCCAGTGACTTCAGCTCAGGTGTAATGCATCTAAAAACACGTTATATACAGTAAATACATAACATACAGGGATGGAATTTGAATGTATGAATAGTTCAAATAAAAATCTACATTTAATCTGTAACACTTTAGTTTGGGCAACACTTTCACTATTAACTACAACTTTTGCCTCAATAAACTCCTAATTTACTGTTTATTAATAGTTAGTAAGGTAGTTGTTAAATGTATGAATTAAGGGATGTAGAATTTGGTCATGCAGATTTAGGCATTAATATGTGCTTTATAAGTACTAATAAATTATAAATTAAATTATAAAGGTCAAAATATCTAATATATACTCATTATATTTTTTTTTTTCACACGCATACAACACACACAATAAATATTAAATACAATCCACCCGTTTCACAGACAAGGTTCAAGTCTAGTCCCAGACTAAAACACATGTTTGAGCGGTTTTAACTGAAAGCAACTTGCACTGATATATCTTAAAATATGTCACTGCCATTGTTTTGCCTCAATATAAACATCAGTAATATTTTTTTCTTAGCCACTTTTATAAAAGCTACTTAGATGTCCTAATTAAACCAGAACCTAATCCTGGCATAATCTAAGCCCTGTCTGTGAAACCAAGCCTATATATGTATATATTTGTTATATTTTACAAGTTTATTATTATTATTACAAGTTTCATTTTATTATTATTATTCTTTTTACAATAGCTATTGACACATTTCTCAATCCTTTGGTCACTTTTTCAAAACTCCAGAACACAGTTCTCCTAACCACATTTCAGCTTTGCGCAGCAGTTCAAACCACTAGAACTACCAAAACACTTCATTCATGTCTCAAACGAACTCAAAAGATTTTCATCCACCGATACAAAGTTTGTCACTCATAAAACAACAGCCTAAAAAACGTCTCGGGTTATGACTGTAGCCCTTGTTCCCCGAGAAGGGAACGAGACACTGCGTCGTCGTCATGACGACACTAAGGGGAATGCCCCCAGCGTAGCATATCTGAAGTATGAATGAAAACTGTCCAATCCCGATTGGTGCTGCGTCATGACGTAGTAGATGACGGCATAACCAGAAGATACAAAGGGACGCCGGCACACAAACACATTAGCTCTTTTGCGATGAAGCAAGCACTCTGACCGTGATAGGTGTGGCGACGAGACGCAGTGTCTCGTTCCCTTCTCGGGGAACAAGGGTTACAGTCATAACCCCAGACGTTCCCCTTCGAGGGAACTCGCACTGCGTCATCGTCGTGACGACACTAAGGGGAACAAAATGCCCACTATGCCACACCGTAATCACGCCCGCCGTCTAGTGTGAAGCTGGAAGACCAGGCACACTTAGGACGCGAGCACTCTGGCGCCAGGCGTCACAGGGAGTTGCAGACTGTAGAAACGTATGAAGCTGTGCGGGGTGGCCCACCCGGCCGCCTCGCAGACCTCCTGAAGCGAGACGCCAGAAAGGAGGGCCACCGAGGAGGCCATGCTCCTGGTGGAATGTGCCCTCACGGCCATAGGTGAAGGCATATTGTGCACCTGATAAGCCGTGGCTATAGCCTGGACAATCCAATTGCTGATTGTCTGTTTAGATGCAGGCAGCCCTTTCTTGGGTGAACCAAAGCACACCAACAACTGGTCTGACTTCCTCCACTGAGAAGACTTCTCCAAGTAAACCCTTAGGGCTCTGACTGGGTGGAGACCGGCGGAGAAACGATCTTGGAGGAACTCCAGCACTGAAGCCACTGGGCAGTTAACTGGGTCCACCTCACACTCTCTACACCAAGTGGAAAACACATTCCACTTTAGGCTGTACAGTCTCCTGGTGGAAGGAGCCCTGGAGCTGAGTAGGGCCTCGACAACACCTGCTGACACGCCATCCTATAAGTACCGAGCCCCCTCAGGGGCCAGACCCAGAGGTTCCACAGCTCTGGCCGGGGGTGAAATATTGTACCCCCTGCCTGAGACAGCAGATCCCTCCTCAGAGGGACCTGCCACGGGAGGCCATCTAGCAGTGCTACAATGTCCGAGAACCATATCCGGGTCGGCCAGCGGGGTGCTACTAAAAGTAGGCTGATCCCTTCCCGGCGGACCCGCTCCAAAACTCCCGGGAGCAGAGCGATCGGGGGAAATGTGTACAGACGCAGCCTTGGCCACGTCTGCGTCATAGCGTCTCACGCACATGGCCTCCACCACCTCGGGGTGGAGTCGCCACTCCCCGGGCCTCAGCCCCTGCCTCGACAGGACGTCTGCTCCCTGATTTTGATCCCCGAGGACATGTATCGCTCTGAGAGAAGACAATTTCCCCTGGGACCAGAGAAGGATCTGGTGTGCCAATCTGCATAGAGGGCGCAACCTCAGACCCCCCTGGTGATTCAGATACGCGACCACGGACATGTTGTCCGAGCGTATCAGGACATGGTGGCCGCGGAGGTCCGGGAAAAAAACTCCTCAGAGCTTTGTAGACCGCCAGCATTTCCAGGCAATTGATGTGCCAGGAAGACTGCCGGGTCTCCCACAGACCTTTGCAAAGTGGCCGTCCATGACCGCGCCCCAGCCAGTGAGGGAGGCATCTGTTGAAACAGTTTTCCGGCAACATGATGCTCCCAGCACCGGTCCCTGGGACAGGAACCAAGGTTTCCTCCGTATGACGAGAGAACGAAGGCATCTGCTCGTTACCATGATCATACGGAACGGATTTCCCCTCGGGGAAAACCCCTTGGCTCTCAACCACAACTGTAGGGGTCTCATGTGTAGCAGGCCAAAAGGTATGACACTGGACGCTGCTGCCATGAGCCCCAGCAGTCTCTGAAACTGCTTCACAGTGAGGTTGTGGCCTAGCTTCGCTCTGGAGACCATCACCTGTATGTACGCCACGTGTGCGGGAGACATTTGTGCCCTCATCGTCGTGGAGTCCCATATAACCCCCAGGAACGTAGTCCTCTGGGAGGGCGTCAACACGCTCTTCTTTGTGTTGAGTCTTAGCCCCAGGCACCTGATGTGGGCCAGAACGACATCTCGATGCCGAACTGCCATCTCGTACGAACTGGCCAATATTAGCCAGTCGTCGATTTAATTGAGTACACGGATGCCCTGGAGTCTCAGCGGAGCCAGCGCTGCATCCATGCACTTGGTGAAGGTGCGAGGGGAGAGAGCAGGCCGAAGGGAAGAACCCAATATTGGTACGCTTCGCCCCCGAAAGCGAACCTCAGGAACCTCCTGTGACATGGAAGGATGGAAATATGGAAGTATGCGTCCTTCAGATCTATCGTGACGAGCCAGTCCTCGAACTGGATCTGACTCACGATGGCTGGGATCGTGAGCATTTTGAACCTGAATCTCCTCAGAGACTGATTCAAGTGCCTGAGATCTATTATTGGACGCAACCCCCCATAGCCTGGTTCTACCAGACTCTCGTACATTTCATTTGTACATAGAGTCTGGCATCGCTCCATTGACAAACGTTACCTTCCTTGTAGGCGGGAACTCTATTGAAGTCTAAAACGATTGGATCTGCCCAGAGTCACTCTCTCTGCCATAACCAATCGCTAACGTTTGGTCGTGACATATGTCTTTTCCCGAACCCCGTGGGAGGATGGTCATAAACACAAAACTAAGCAAAGATTGTTCTTGCCCCGGCTCTAACTTCTTGATATTCGGCAGCGTTGCCACAACGGACCGAATGGCTTCACTCGCATCTTTCTTATTTTGAACTACAACTCAAAATCACGCACGAGTCGACATCAACGTCATCGTTCTCAGCCACTCCCTCTGTTCGCTGATTGGTCCTACAAAAAATTGATTTCTGGAAACCAAAGTCTACAGCACAATGCCAGACGTAGTACTGAAGGAAAATGAAATTGAGCGGAAGTGCGTAGGAGGGCGGAGCCAGGCTAAACCCCCCATCCTTCTTGGGAACTATGAAGTACCGGCTGTAGCTGCCCTCTTTAGCTGAAGAGCAAAAAAGCGAATGTGTTTGTGTGCCGGCGTCCCTTTGTGTCTTCCGGTTATGCCGTCATCTACTATGTCATGACGCAGCACCAATCAGGATTGGACAGATTTCATTCATGCTTCAGATACGTAGCACTGGGGGCATTCCCCTTAGTGGCGTCACGACGACGCAGTGCGAGTTCCCTCGAAGGGGAACACTAACAACAGGTTACCATTATGCAATGTTTTCTTTTGTAAAGTTTCTTTACAAAGCAAGACCAATGCTCTCTGTTGTTTATAATTCACTCCAGTGTGTTACATGGTCTATGTTTACATTGTAGTACAAAATTATTCCTAAGTTTTCCCCTTTTGCATACTGCACATGGTAATGAAATTGAAAGACTAACACCTGTGTTCTGCTACATCTAATTATTTTGATAGTATTTCAGTTTTTAGATTCTGAATATATTTCAATATGGCATTACTGTAGGAATGTAGCAAATTGCTGTCTTATAGTATGTTATGTTTTGAACTTAAGTTTACCAGTTTTGAAAAGAGTATATAAAAGTGCAAATTCTTCTGTAGGTTTGTTGAATTTTGGTTGCGCTTGTGTCTAAGTGAGAAAATAATGCATGTACATTGAAAGATGAAGAGTTTATCCCACATAAACTGCTGTTTAGCTCACTGTGAAGAGATTTTAAAAAGTGATCTAAGTATCAAGAAATGTGTCCTAGCAACAAAACCAAAAAAACTATTTCTGCAACATTCTTGCCTTACCAGAGATCACTAATTCAATTCTATCCTGGTGTTAACTGACCGTATAGTGATCATGTATCCAGGAGTAGTGCCCAGAGAGCTAATGAAGGAGCTGAGGACAGTGACAGCCATGTAAGAGGTGAAACTCCGGGTACATTCTGGCCCACGGGGACACTGGCCCAGAGACACAGATCTGCTGCCCTCTACTGGTGAGGGGGTTAAGACACAGCTGCAGTTCTGGAAAACCTGTGATAATCAAACGTAAACGAGAAGGAAAAAAATTACAGTATGCAAACAAAGGCTTGCAATACTCCTTGGGTGCCTTGGATTTAGAAAGGAGTTTAAGAAGATACGGATCCAGATATACTAGAGATACCATGTTTTTGCCTTGTCCAGAGGAGGCGGTGCATCCTGCCAAACAGGGCGACACATATGTAATGCCACTGTCAGAGCAAACAGGATCCCATTCAGACGTGGAGCAGGAACAGTTCTGGTTACACGGAGACATGAGGGAGCGCTCATCATAAAATGTATCAGGGGTCCTGGGGAGGAATTCTGAGATTGGTGATTGTTTCCAGTTTTGAAACCGGCTGAGAGCCAATGTTCACTTATAACAGTGGTTCTCAATTGTGTTTTCAACCCATTGGCTGCATTCGAAATCGCTAAAACAGTATGTGACAAAATAAGTCAGAATTCTCTAAACTCATTAAAGAAAAAGTACCTGGATTGTCTACTTCTTCCGGCGAGATTCTGAAGTGCGCATACGATGGACACTTTACTACACGAGGCCACGGTAGATTTATGAATGGCAGTGAAGCGACACAACTGATGATGGTAGGTTAGATATTAATGAGAACATGATGAATGTAGAATGTCCATATAAACATTCGTACTACACAGATATAGAACATACTTTTTTAGTGATCGTGTAGTACCTACTCAAGAGATTGTACCTATTAGAGATAGTACCTACTGTGCGATTTTGTTTCATCTATTGTCAAAGATTTGAACGTGAGGAAGTGAATTCGATTTGAGAGTGTATTCCTCCGCACCCCACACATTTTGAGAACCACTGACTTACAGAGGTATATAAACATTTTACCCATTGTAGGACACAGTGAGCCCCGCCACAGGTGAATTGTCACACTTTGTGCTGAAATGGAGGAGAAGGAGAAGGAAGGCAGAGAAGGAGGTGATGAAGGAGAGCTGAGCCCCTGCCACAACGCTCAACTTGTATCTTTTCATTAACAAACCACCCAAAAATATTCCCACGGCAACCACAGGCAGGATCAGAACACCTGCGGGACATGACAGGTCTTTAGTTTCAATTAATGTCAAGCCTGACAAACTTTGCTGTATGGTTGGGTTCGGTGTGACAGTTGAATTTGCACCAAAACACTGTAACTGAATTTGACAAAAGATATGAGAAGTCGAAAAAATTATTAAAAGTTTTAATTTAAATGATAAATCATAAATCATATTTCATATTTGAATAATCTTTTGTCATGCTTTAAGGAAGTACACTATGTTGATGTGTTGACAAACATAATAAAGCATATGAAAAGTACTTGATTTTTACTGTAGTGTGTTATTCAATAGTGTACATTTAAAGTTCATTTATTTTAAAATGTTCTAAACTGCAAGTTTATCATTACAAATGGGTAAATACAAATGTATTTAAACACATGACATACACGTTTCATAAGAAATGGCTATCAGTCTGCCATAAATGCTTGTCTGTACATTTGACAGTACTTTAACCATATTTCAAAGACAACAGAAGTAATTATGAAATTACATTATGAATATGTACTCAAGTACTTGAATGGGCCAAAAAGCATTCTAAAGGTCAGCTAATTGCATTTAATATCAATTAAATGTAAACTGATTTGCAATTAACATTCACAAAATCTTTCAAAAACATTACATTCAGTTGAATGTAACAGATTTTAAAGTAATATATATATATTTATATATAAGTTATAAGTATATAAAAGATATACTGTACATAACATTCCATATATAAACTGGAATAACATTGAGAAAAATAACAATAAAAGTTAGCAAAAAGTCAGATTTGCAACTAAACACTAGTATTTTATTCAATTGTTTTTTTCTGCCTAAAAAAAGCTATTTGTAGTATTATTATTATTTTGGTATACAATTTATGTATTGTTAAATCTAAATCTACATTTATTTTAAATCTAAATCTAAATATTATTTTGAAATACACATCTAACAATCAACGGCCTGGGCATTTACATGAAAAGACTTCTTACCAATAAGGAAGTTTGCTCTGGACGCAGACTGGCCAAACTGTTGCTCCATGTATTTGGCTTTGAAGGTGAGCAGTCCAATGAAAGAGTTGAACTTCAAAACAGTCCCACACAGCAACAGGAAGTATGCGGGAGTGCACAGAAGTCTTTTCAGGGAAGGCAAGAACCCTTAACATTTACAAATAGAATACAGAGAGTGAGATTTGCATAGATGTTAGCTTAACTTCAGTTAAAACATGTGATCATCTTTAAGACCTGTTTAAAAGGTACCTGTCTTTCAAATTAGAGTGACTCTTGGTGAAGTACTGCTATGTTTAACACGGATTTGTTATTTTTAAAGAGAGAGGGGAAAAGGAATAGAAAAACAAATAGTTCAAACAATACTGCATTTATTAAAATGGTGGAAGGAAGTTGCCTTTTGCAATGTCGGAAAGGTTCATTGCATTTGTGGTTGGGAGGACAGGTTGCTCTTTGTTTCCCTGATCCATGGTAGAATTTTCCTTCCCTTCCTCTCCTTGTTTGGTTAAAGACCTTGGCAGGAACCAAAAAGGAACACCAGAAAGTAGTAAGATGGCAGATGACACGAAGAAGCCCAGCCACCAAGCGCCAACCCAGCGCGCATCCTGTGGAGTAATGGTCACGCTGTCTGCAGGAGAATGAGGGAATACATACATATATATATATTAGATAGAAAATTGTTACAGCTCTGTAATAATAATTTTAAAATCAAATGAATTCATTGGGATACAAATAGCATGGTCTCACTTTATATTAGGTGTCTTTAACCCTAATTCTTATGTAGCCTGTTATGAAATTAGACACTTCATACAATTAACTTATTGAGCACATGCACATTGTTCTGCCATTCTCTCGCCAGGTTGTGATGCACATATGTTTATGAGATGGTTTAGGGATTGGTGTACGACATGTAATTACATAAGTAATTACAAGCCGTACATGTAATTACATTGCAACTACAATGTAACACACACACACACACACACACACACACACACACACACACACACACACACACACACACACACACACACACACACACACACACACACACACACACACACACACATATATCAAACACAAATGAAACATGAATACACACAGCACTGGTGACACTAATTAAACTGGATGCTTACCAACACTGACAAATCCAATATCCACATACAGTCTGGCACACATAGAGCCCAATATGAATCCAAACATGGGACCCAGCAGCATAATGGTCTGAAGACATGCTAAACATCAAAACAGAGTTTTTAACTAAACATCCAGGATTTTTTTTATCATTATTTAGTTTGCTCTTCCCTTGTGAAAAAGAAGTATACTTTAGCATACTTAATAATTTAGCAGAATATTCTTAAGTGTGAAGTAAATGTAATGTTTTCGGACACTTAATTGCATGTTAATTGCAATTAAAAGAAAATGTATTATATTTAAATTTACAAAAAATGCAGTAATGTAATTTCATAATAATTACTTATTTTGACTTTTAAATACTGTATGGTTACATTTATGGAAAAGTGTACTTCTTTATAGCACAACAAAATATTACAACATGTTTTAAATTTACTTTAAAGTAAAACCTTCAATTTGACATTATTGCATTTAAGTGTGTTAATAAAAGTGTACTCCGTTTCTGTACACTTACAGCAAGTGGCCTTTTTTATTTCAGTGCAGTTTTTGTAATTAAACTTAAATATCTGAAGTACATTAGGCTACAAGTGCAAATTCAATACAATTAGGCACTATTATTTTTCCCGAGGGTTTGAAAGCTCACAAACTCAATAGCTGACATGCAGAGAGAGCTATAAAATGTATGTGGATATCATAATGCAGATATTGTTTTTTGTTGTACTAATGTTATTTATACTTCTAGGCTGTAACACAATAGAGTTTCTGACCTCTAGTCAAAAATAATAATAAATAAATCTCCAAATTTTACTTACAAATGTAAAAAGCTGAGTTTTCTGCTTTTGCAAAGTCATCAATATAAGAAATGCCGAGCGGTGTGACTGGAGTCTCTCCGATTCCTCTGAGCGCATTACCCAAGAACACATAGATCCACATACTAGATCCAGGGTCCTTCACGCAGTCTAAGGTTAAAATGGTAGAAATCAAGTACTTAGAACTTTCAGTGTGTGTCTGTGATCATGATCAACTCTGTTTTAATACATTCTTTAAAGAATTTTATTATGTTGACATTTTTTGAAGAAAATATGGTGAGCTGTTTAACAATTGTTCGAATCCTGAAACCTAAGACGAGTTAGTATTTCTTTATGCTACGAGGCTGTTGAATGCTTGATTCTGATTGGTTGATGAATGTTCTAAGGAAATGCACAGCTAAAGTAGTTCCAGGTAGGTATGACTGTATAACAGTTCTATATCACTTCTCCAAGTTATTTCAAAGGTCCTCACAGCCTACAAAAGCGAATGAACTGCGGAATACTGTTAGCGAACATCCCGATGTCGTTCACGCTGATGGAAGTAGCGCTTAGATGAATATGTATATATGTGCTGTACGCTTTCCTCTCAATAATGAAATAAGTACACAAAAAAATAACAGCGGTGAGAAAACAGCAGTTTAGAAAGAAAGTGTCTAATCATAGCGATGTGGATATGTTTGGACAATCTCATCTAGTTCTCCAGTCAAGTCATGTCACTTGTATACAAGTATACCAGGGTCTGTATCAGGCTATGGGGTAAATGTAAGGTAGTTACCTGTATCAGTGGTATTAGAAGGCTTGATGTGTGCATTTGAATAATTGTTTGGAACCATGGGATACTGACAAGGAGATATACTGACAGTCTTGTTTAAAGAGCCTTGCATTACGGAGTCATACGTGTACCTGCAGGAGTATAACCGACAGGGAGAAAGAAAGAAACATGAGGAACTTTATATGAAGTGATAATCTAAGCTAACTGTGTTTAGAAATAATGTGCATTTATGAATGAATTTACCGCCCCATGAAAAAGTGTGGCAGTCCAGTGAGAGCTGAGCCAATGGCCATGAGGAAACAGCCCATTCCTATGAGCCGAGGCCTGTGCAGTCTCGCTCCAAAATGACTAACCGCTGCCAGAAAGAGCAGGTTACCTACAGAAGAGCATCCAGAGAACAACCAGTTTCAAGAAAAGGAAAACACACAAAGCAAGTAAGCACGCTTATTTTAGCATGATATGGACACGGTCCATTCACTGATCATTGTATTTTGCAACCCAGGCTCGTTGAAAAAGAGTGCCTGTGACAACATTACTGCAAAAATGATAATCCAGATGAACATGAAACTGACAACATTTTATTAAGTTGGTTGTCATGTGTATCATTGTAGTTTGGGAATAAAATGTCCAGTTAACGGTGCAAAAAAGTGTTTGAAAAAAACGTGACCTACATTAAACCCTATACCCTAAATCGACCCAACATATAGCAAACTCAAGATAAAAACAGATTTGCTGAAGCAACTATGCCATTTTAGCTTCAAAGCTGTAATGCAAACGTATTACTTGCACTACGGTAAAAGTGTTTTGAGGTTATAACATAGCATATAATGTTTTGCATTATTATTTTTTTTAAAGGTAAGTAGAGTCCTGGTTTTCCAATGAGCCTATGTTGGTAGTTTGGACAATATCTGGCACAGTAGGGGGAAAAAGCCCTATTCAGATTTCAGGAATGTAATGCAGCTTCCAGGAATGTTTTACAACATTCCAAAATAAAATGTTAAAATACTTAAACCTTTTTTTATTATTATTACTTTTTACACTAGTTATGATTTTTGCAATTATAGGCCATTTTTTTTGTTGAGCCATTGTGGGATCCGAATACAAACCCATTTCAAAACTTCCATCAACGAGGCCCACGGCAGAGCTGGAAAGGTCAAATCTCCTCTCAATCTGAGTGATAGCGCTTTTCATGTAGGTCCCACACAGAGTTTTGGAGAAGTAGGCGAAGGAGAGGGCCACAATGAAAATCTTGAAGAAAAGTTACAATGGGAAGAGAACTGATTTATCAGACTTGTGATAAATACTGTAGACAGTAATGAAATGATCTTTATTCGCATTAAGACTGATTACCACATACATTTTGTTTTTTTACACCCACAGGTAAAGTACAAGTACCTTTAGACTCGAGCAGCAGGAGTCTTTTGGGGCCTCTTTTTCTGGAATGTCTTGTTGGCTGGTCGGCTTTCCATTGTCCTCTGCGGTAGGCTCAGACATTTTGCTGTCATGATATTATCAAACAATTATATTTTAGTATTTTCGGTCAACCTTCACCTCATTGGATTGTATTCTGACTTTTCTGCATTTCAGTTCATTTATTAATTAAGTTTAAATTTATGCTTATTGTAACTTTCCCTTATTTCTCTGAGTTTAACAGTTGCTTTATAAATCATTTTCACAGGGTAAATCCACAAGATTACAAACAGGTACATACAACCGCACGTTGACATCCTGCTTGACAGACCTTCACGTGTATAGACGAGACCGGACAAAGGTGAACTGAACACACACAGTAGTCCATTACAGATTTGTGCAAAACTTTTTGAGATATTTTCTAAATGATGATAAAAAAAAATTAGCAAAATGACACTTTTCCATTAACCGATGCAACTAAATCGTAATTCTTTCCTCTCGCGATAAATCATTCCAAAAAAGCATGACAATGGATTTTGTTATGTATATCCCAGCCACCTCACTAGCCATTATTGTTAATCGAAGGAGACGAAGGCGTGTTATCCCATGGCAAGGAAAGCCCCTTATACTTGGGAGCGGCACATATGAGGTGTTTCTTCTTCCTATCTGCTTTAAGGTCTTGATAAATTGTACCATTTCTTTGTTGTTTGGAATCCAGTATTCCCGATTTTCATTATCTCCTCACAAAGTCCTTCGGATGATGCAGCCAGCTTGCACACCTGGCACACACGACTGACCTAGCTCCGGGGGGATGTTGAGCTCAGCCGCTCATTTAATCGCTGGCTTCTGCATCACTGTCAAGAGAGGCTCTCTGTCCGCTGTGGGCTTATGCTGCCGCTCCTTGCCATCCAGTGGTTCCTGGTTGGGCACTGGGAGTGGGGCTGGTGTCATCGTCGTAGTGTTTGACAGTGAAAGGTGCTCCACATGATCCCAGCATCCACTCCGCACAGTGGCATTTGTGGCCTAGTGTTTAGAGAGTCGGACTTGCAGACCGAAGGTCAATGGCTCGCATCTCAGTACTGGAAGGTAGGTGGGGGGATTGAATGAACAGTGCACTCTTCCACTCTTATTACCCTGAACTAAGGTGCCCTTGATCAAGACACCTAACCACCAACCACTCCCCGGGCGCTGCAGTAATAATCGCTGCTCATTGCCCCGGGGTGTGTGTTCAAGTTGCGTGTTCAATAGGCACTTCCATTTTCACTTTCCCTCGAAGTCCTTGTCTGGACAACTGTGCCTTTGTCGATGAAAGAAGTCGTACAAAGAAGAATGAACAAAGGCAGTTGTCCCGGAAGCTTGACTGATGTACTAGGTCGAGGAATTCTATAACATGTGCCTCGAGGGAGTGATTTCCCTGCTCAAGGCACAATAACAGGAACGAGGAAGAGTCCATGGTGACGGGAAAAATAAACAAGAAAACACTGACATAAAACAAAACAAAAACACACCACAATCGCTGTATTAACATATATTATGCTGCATACAAAGGCCTGAAGACGGAGATGAAAGGTTCAAACGGTATTTAATAATACCCACAGGGTAAATCCACAAGATTACAAGCAGGTACACACAACCGAATGTTGACGTTCTGTATAGATGAGACTGGACTGAAATGTGATCTGAAGACAAAGGGATTAAGTACACAGACAAATGAGGTGATTACAGGTGACAGCTGATTGTGATAAGGAATCAAATAACTAGTCCATATGGTGATACTGTGACACACGTTTTTGGCAGTCTGGTGAGATATTGAAATGGACACTGTTAGTATTAGAGATGCACTAATTGTATGTGCCAATGCTGATTACTGTGCAAATATCAAACAACATCTGCTGATACTGATAGTTTCTGCTTTATAAATCACGGAGAATTAATTACACAACATCAAAATAAATAAAGTTTTTAATTATTTATTTTTTACATTTACAGTACTTACCATTTCATTTTAATTAGAACAAATAATAATAAACAAATCACAACTCTGATGTCATTTTTCTAGAGACATTTTATTCAGCATGAGTTTGTTACTTTATTATTGATGCATTTTTTTCTGCCCCCTATTGGGCATAATTGGCCCTGCTTTTTAAAATAATTGGCCAATGCCTAATTTTTGGCCTATACTATAAGATTGGATGATATTAGTGCATTGCTAGCTAATACAATGAACAATTAAAGGCTTATTTTAAGAAAGAAATGTGTAGAAGCTAAGATTCCGAGGAATTACTTACTAGCCTTTCCCTAAAATATTTGCATATTAATCTGAACATGTAATAAGATTCAAATAAATAGTTATCACCATGTACATAAAAAGGAATTCCTCTATAACAAGAAGCTTCTAGTCAAATCTAAGTTTAATGGCCAGTGTCCTAAATCTCAAAACAGTTGAAACTTCATTGAAATTGAAAAGGAATTTAAAAAAATCATAACTCACCTTATATTTAAACTTTCAAAAAGACTGAAATATTCCAATCTCAGGCAAAGGTTAGCTTCTGTTCCCCATCTTCAGAATAGTTGAAGGGGAAGACACATACAACATTTTTAATTACAAATACTACCACTATTACTACTTCTACTACTCAAAATAATAATAAGAAATATATGAGAATAAAAAAGAAACAAGGAAAAGCCAACCTCGTGAAACAGAGAAAGCCTTTTACTGTGCTTTTATGACTTACTCAGATAATCCTCTCAGAATTAGTTCGGTTTAAATCTCCCCTCCCAGTCAGAAACCCTTCAACCAGCCATTCATCTAAGGCAAAGAAAATTAAAGTTAGGGGTTTTATGAGAAAACAAAGGGAACAAGGTAAACAAATCATGTGCCAAAGTGTGCTGTACCTGACATGGGCACAGGGAATATCCTCCCTCTTGGAGAGAAGACGTGTTTCTGGGTCTCTGCATAAGCCTGTGGTTTATTCTCAAAGCTCATCCACACAAAAGCTCAGCACATTTCTATTCCAACAACGTGCCAGCTCAAGAGACACCAACAGCTCAACACATGCTGCTGAAAAAGAGTGGTTTTGCTCCAAGAAAAACTCAGAACCTTATATTTTACAGCCTTCATTCTCATAACATGCATATATTTATATTGTGAGTTATTTTATTTAAATAGGGGACACCAGGGGAAGATTCATTTTAGTTTTTAGCTGCTTCAGATTTGGATAAATTCAGGATTTGACATAAATTAAGATAATGCATTCTGCGTCTTCATTAAAAAAGTTTTTAAGAATGGTTTAAACTATTAGGTTGGCTAAACGCCACTGAGTGTGGTCAGGCCGTGGCCCTGCTGCAGATATATGCTATTATGTTGCCTTCACGTGCTATCGGAATTGTCTTACTTCCCACTTCCGAAGTCGTTATTACGAGCTCGTCACATTCAGGAACAGGAACCATGGAGGACACCAGATTAATTCTTGCCTAATTGGGAAATTCTTATTCAAGTCTAGTTGAATTTGAAATTATATTTTGTGTCCCATTTATTGAGAACCATAAACATTGATCACGGTAGTCAGCTTGCTGACAATTCTGGAATTTCAGTCAAATGGCTTTTTTCGCTGTGTATAATACGACCAATACATTTCAAAAGATTAATCATATGTATTGTAAATATGCACAACACGACAACACAAGAGCGGTTGAGGAAAAGCTTTGTATACCAGTCACAGCAACAATCGTTCTTCCTTCCTTATAGTGGAAAATACAACTTGAGAGGGCGTTCATTTCTAATTTTTAACCAGGAAACTCGTATTTACAATAATTCTGATAGCGCGTGAAACACAGCTTTAAACAATAGTACCATCAGTGTTATTTTAATATCATTGATATACTATTAGAATTTGTATTGATATTTTTTAAGTTGTTAGTTGTTTTATTACATCAAATTAAACCAAATAAAAGTAATATTTCAAGGTAAATTTAGGCGTCTTTCCAAAAAAAGTACACTTTAATAACCAAATGATATAAGGAGTCCATATAATTCATAAATGTATGCACACCAAAGCACCCATAAAAATACATCAGAATTCACAGTGTATAGTATGTTTAAAGTGCAACAGCAAAGAGCGTGTTTACATTTTAGACAAGTCAAGTTGCAATACTGAGCAGAACCACTGGAGGTTTCTTGATGCCAAAAATCCCTAAGCCAACCATCTTGATCTGACTGCATACCTACTACAATTCACAGATCTATTCAAAATTACAGCAACAAACACATGACAAATCATTATCCTGTAAATGTACTGATATGTGTATAAATACAATATGCAATCAGTGTGTCGACAGCACACATACACGGTTTGGTTGCGCATTAATATTACAGACTCAAGCCGTTTATACTTTCGCCTGGCTCCGCACCGCAAGTCTCCGCTTACTGCACGCACACCTCCCAAAACAGACGAGGTGTTTATACTTGATGAGCTCGCCGTTGTACTATTCTTAGAAACGACAGGGGGCGACTCTGAGTACTTGTCCTCTTAAACTATCAGGAAGCAGCGGTGAGAAGTAGTAAGGTACACAAGTGACAATGTTTGTTTTTATTACATCACCAAACCCACATTACAAATAAACCAAATAATTGTGTAAAACCCTGTAAACCTTAAAGGGATACTCCACCGGTTTTTCATATTAAACTATGTTATTCCCTTAACTAAGACGAGTTGATGCATACGCCTCTCGTCTCAGTGCGTGCACTATATCGCTCTGTATTGCCGCAAAACTATGTTAGCACTTAGCTTAGCCCAGTGCATTAAATATGGGCCAAAAAGAGAAGCGACCAAACACTTCCTCGTTTTCCCTATTTAAACACAGTTACTCCAGTAGTGTAACTCGACCTAGGCTGGTGACACAAAATAAAACGTTGCACTTTTCTGAGCGTTTAAATTGATGACTATATTGTATGGCGGAATACCATAACAAGTGCTTTTGAGCACTTCGACTTGACGCAATAATATAGGTCCTTCTCAAAAAATTAGCATATTGTGATAAAGTTCATTATTTTCCATAATGTAATGATAAAAATTAAACTTTCATATATTTTAGATTCACTGCACACCAACTGAAATATGTCAGGTCTTTTATTGTTTTAATACTGATGATTTTGGCACACAGCTCATGAAAACCCAAAATTCCTGTCTCAAAAAAATAGCAAATTTCATCCGACCAATAAAAGAAGTGTTTTTAATACAAAAAAAGAGAGTAAACCTTCAAATAATTATATTCAGTTATGCACTCAATACTTGGTCGGGAATCCTTTTGCAGAAATTACTGCTTTAATGCGGCGTGGCATGGAGGCAATCAGCCGGTGGCACTGCTGAGGTGTTATGGAGCCCCAGGATGCTTCGATAGCGGCCTTAAGCTCATCCAGAGTGTTGGGTCTTGCGTCTCTCAACTTTCTCTTCACAATATCCCACAGATTCTCTATGGGGTTCAGGTCAGGAGAGTTGGCATGCCAATTGAGCACAGTAAAACCATGGTCAGTAAACCATTTACCAGTGGTTTTGGCACTGTGAGCAGCTGCCAGGTCGTGCTGAAAAATGAAATCTTCATCTCCCTAAAGCTTTTCAGCAGATGGAAGCATGAAGTGCTCCAAAATCTCCTGATAGCTAGCTGCATTGACCCTGCCCTTGATAAAACACAGTGTACCAACACCAGCAGCTGACATGGCACCCCAGACCATCACTGACTGTGGGTACTTGACACTGGACTTCAGGCATTTTGGCATTTCCTTCTCCCCAGTCTTCCTCCTGACTCTGGCACCTTGATTTCCGAATGACATGCAACCACTGAGCAACAGTCCAGTGCTGCTTCTCTGTAGCCCAGGTCAGGCGCTTCTGCCGCTGTTTCTGGTTCAAAAGTGGCTTGACCGGGGGAATGCGGCACCTGTAGCCCATTTCCTTCACACGCCTGTGCACGGTGGCTCTGGATGTTTCTACTCCAGACTCAGTCCACTGCTTCCGCAGGTCCCCCAAGGTCTGGAATTGGTCCTTCTCCACAATCTTCCTCAGGGTCCGGTCACCTCTTCTCGTTGTGGAGCGTTTTTTACCAAACTTTTTCCTTCCCACAGACTTCCCACTGAGGTGCCTTGATACAGCACTCTGGTAACAGCCTGTTTGTTCTGAAATTTCTTTCTGTGTCTTAACCTCTTGCTTGAGGGTGTCAATGATGGCCTTCTGGACAGCAGTCAGGTCGGCAGTCTTACCCATGATTGCGGTTTTGAGTAATGAAACAGGCTGAGAGTTTTTAAAAGCCTCAGGAATCTTTTGCAGGTGTTTAGAGTTAATTAGTTGATTCAGATGATTAGGTTAATAACTCGTTTAGAGAACCTTTTCATGATATGCTAATTTTTTGAGACAGGAATTTGGGGTTTTCACGAGCTGTATGCCAAAATCATTAGTATTAAAACAATAAAACACCTGAAATATTTCAGTTGGTGTGCAATGAATCTAAAATATATGAAAGTTAAATTTTTATCATTACATTATGGAAAATAATGAACTTTATCACAATATGCTAATTTTTTGAGAAGGACCTGTATCTTCACTCGTGAAAAGTCCTCTTACCGGCTCCCGCTTCCTCTCCCCCTCCCTCTCATTTCCGTCAATATAACCAACGTGACATGCGCCGGTAGTAGTAGTTTTAGCGGAGTTGACGAAGTAACAGGTTGTTGGAAGCTAGTTTGTGTACAATCATGGTTAAAATGTGCATCGTAAAGGGTTGTGAAAATAAGGAGAATGTACATAGTGCTGTCATTTTTCACCGAATTCCAACACACCACATACAGCGGAGAGGTTGGTTAGCTGCTTTGAACAAGAATGAGAGGTAGGGGGAGAGGAAGCGGGAGCCGGTAAGAGGACTTTTCATGAGTGAAGATATTATTGCGCAAAGTCGAACTGCTCAAAAGCACTTGCTATGGTATTCCGCCATACAATATAGTCATCAATATTAAACGCTTAGAAAAACACAACGTTTTATTTTGTGTCACCAGCCTAGGTCAAGTTACACTACTCGAGTAACTGTGTTTAAATAGGGAAAACGAGGAAGTGTTTGGCTGCTTCTCTTTTTGGCCCATATTTAATGCACTTGGGCTAAGCTAAGTGCTAACATAGTTTTGCGGCAATACAGAGCGATAAAGTGCACGCACTGAGAAGAGAGGCGTATGCATCAACTCGTCTTAGTTAAGGGAATAACATAGTTTAATATGAAAAACTGGTGGAGTATCCCTTTAAGATTATTACTTGTTACATTATAACCAAATATATGGATATGAGAACATACTGTATGTGTAAAATTACCTAGTTATGGCATGAAACTCTAGATGGTGCGGACTGACATGTCTTAAACTCATTTGGTAGCGATCACATCATTATCTACATAGCTGATTGGTTGTTGTTGCTTCAGCGGCCAATGAGCTTCAGCTCAACCTTCAAACAAATACCGGTAGTGTTGCTGGTAGCTGGTCTGCAGCACAATTTCAGAAACCCCTCCACCTTCCCAAGCTCCACCTGTATAGATCTGCCAGGGGGTAAATTCATGAATGTTACATCTGCAGCAGCAAGCAGTGTTGCCGGGTTCCTTTTGTAACTTCCGCCTTACTCCATCACACATCACGAGGCGACACAGCACCAAACAAGATTGGTCTAGTTGCACACGTCCTTCAGACGCAGGTGTAAGACTGGAGAAAGTGGAAGAACTGGATAAGAGGGCTACTCTCTGAGAAAACAAAGGGAATTAACATTTGAACTCTCTTGCTCTATTACCATCCCCATTCAAGACACGATCGCGCTTGAGTTAATCACCTCCCAATTTACATATAATTTTCTTCACCCATCTCTACCTGAATTCACCCAAAAATCTATATGGTTTAATGTGAACAATTATAATACAGAATTATACATGTTTAGTATCATTTGAAATGTCTCAGTGCGACTGGAACAAAGGTGTCATGAGTTCGCCGCCTCCAAGCGTTCCTCTCGTGATAATAAAAGGAGAACTGCTCGGGGCGATCACTCATGCAGTGGCCAGATTACACAGATCACAGCAAAAAGAGTCCCATAAAACACTCAAAGTTTAAAAATATAGATTGTAAATATATATATATATATATACTGTATATATATGCATTGCGTGTCTTTGTGCCATCGACGTCGACCCATACGACTATCGAGATCGGAGGGACGCTCGCAGGCTATCTGGTTTATTTCTGGCCCTGAAGTACTTCCTCCATCAGGGGCTACCATGTCCTAGTGGGAATCCTGGCCAAGGTTTGTCATCAAGGGTCCTTGCCTCTTACTTATAGCGACTTGTAGGCTGAACAGAGTTTGGTTCTTGGAAATAATATCTCTCCTCAACGGCTCGCACTGGGCGATACCGAACAGGACGGACCTTCAGTTTCAAACGCAGGGGACAATATCCCCCAGCCCGAGTTGTGGAACCTTCATACTTGGCCCCAGAAGGATACCAAACTGAGGGACACTAGGTTTTCAGCTGATATCATAGAGCCCATTCTCAGTGCTAGGGCTCCCTCCACTAGACGATGTCACCCGCGCTGCCAGACGCGAGTGTAGAAGGGCGGAAAGAATGTGGAAGAGGGATAAACTCCAAGTGTCATTTCAGATTATTATTTTAAAAATGGGATGTCACAGCATAACAGGGTTGAGAGCAGGGACACAGACAAATTATTTTATTCTATATGGAAATGACTTACAAGGAAATCATTTCAATTTCATTAGCAATGTTGCAAAAGGATCCAATTTTCCATGTACATGACAAACTGTTCATTATTTACAGCTGCATACGTACAATTGTATTCAATCCAGAATTTTTACAAAACAGTGCAATATATATAAATGACAAAATATGATGATGTGACCCAAATATATATCATAATTACATGACAAGCAGCTTCTAAGAAACATGAAACAGTGAGCTCACAATGACCTGACACTATAACAGTAATTCTACGTAACAATGTTCTGGTCCGAGAAAACACATTATCCATACATACAGTAGGCATGTTTTCTTTGAGTATAATATATTACTTTCTAGCTTATAGTTGTTGGTTTGGATACTGCTTGAATGTTGTGCTTTGAATGTGTAAATTATACAAATAAATGTATTAGATCCAGGAAATATCTGAAAATTAAGGCGAAGTTGAACCAAATGTAGAAAGTCTGTGAATGAGTTCACAAACAGCATTTAATACTCTTATCAATAAATGTACAAGTGGCATTTTTAACTTCACTACCACTCTATTACTTTGGTGCAACACACAGATTTGACTTTGCAGTTGTATTGAAACTTGACATAGTAGTCTCTTCAGATAGTAGTCTCCTGGTCTGGATTTTCATTGCATTTTACAACAGCTGAAGGGGCATTCATATTGCCATTAGAAACCCCACTGCCATCCTGTTCTGGAGCTTTTAACTGATCCTTTAGTGCAAGCTTCTTTTCACGACGAGACAGTCTATTGTACATGATCCCCCACAACAGGTAGGATGAGGCATAAAGGCCATAAATAAGACCCAAGAAAGAATTTCTGCAGGGCAAAAAAAGAGACCAGAATCTGTAGTTAGAAAATAAATATTTTGTACACTACTGGTCAAAAGTTTGGAATAATTATGAATATATAATATATAATATTTTTTATATGTTTTTTTTATATGCTCACCAAGGCTGCATTTATTTGATTAAAAATATAGCTATAGCCAACAGCATTGAAAGTGACAAAAAATATGTTTGCAAAGTTAGCTTATTCAGTGTTGATGATTCACACTGTTTCTAGATTATTGTGCAGTGATCAAATGGCCAAAACATTAACTTTATGCCAAAAAAATGCTAGTCAGGTAAAACCACTCTGTCATTTGGATGGTGTCATGGTCTGACCAGGCTCCACTGTCTCACACACCCAATGCTTACTCTCATCTGAATCCTGAGAACTTGCTCAATATCTTGCTCAAGACTTTGGGACAACGGCCTTGTGTCAAGAAGGGCTGCAAAGGAGCCACTTCTCAACAAGAAAAACATCAAGGACAGACTGGAATTCTGTAGGATGTACAAGGATTGGACAGCAAAAAACTGGAGCAAATTTATTTTCTCTGATGAAGTGTCTTCTGACTGTTTGGGACATCTGCAAAATGGATTGTCCAGAGAAGAAAGGTAAACGCTATCATGAGTCCTGCTTTCATATCAACAGTAAAGCATCCTGAAACCATCCATGTGTGGGGTTGCTATTCATTCAAGGGAGTGAGCTTATGAAGAAGAAGGGACAGCTGACGGAGATGATGGGGGTGAAGACCCAGGTGGTGCAGAAGAGCCGCTGAGACCAAGCGACAATGAAGGTTCAGGAGACTGAGGTATAGCCACAGCAACATGTATCCAAGGTGGACCCAGGGTATGGGAGTATAGCGGCAGAGCCAAAGGAAATGTGGAGCCCAATGGAGCCGAAGGGGTAGAGGGATGAAGCGCAGCTGATGGCCTGGAAGTCCATGTCGAATGCAGAGCGATGTCTCAACAAGGCAGAGCTGGATGAACGAGGGAGCCTGGTGGAGGCGGAAAAGCGATAGTCCCCGGTGGAGCCGAGGGAGAGAGGAGCCAAGGTGGAGCCGAATGGTCGCTGAGCCGATGTGGAGTGATGGGCTCGGCAGCCTGAGGTGGAGCCATGGGATCAGCTAGCCAAGGCGGGGCTGGTGGGCGGAAGATCCAAGGCGCAGCCACACAGCATAGCGAGGAGCAAAGGAGGAGCCGAGGAGCTGAAGGGAACCAGGAGAGGCCGGGCAGATAGACTAGCTGGCTTTGGTAGAAGAGGTGGGAGAGGGAGGCTAGGCGGGATCTTTTGGCAACACAGGAGACTTGGAGCTGGGCAGGACCAACAGGAGACTTGGTGCAAAGCGGGAGCAGCGGGGACGAGAGATTCAGGGAAGTATCTTCTTCCAAATCCTCATAATAAAACTGTAGAGGCCAAACTTAGCATACCCTCAGTGGTGGGGAGTGTGAGCGGGACTTTCCTCCATGTCCTCGTACACTACGAGCAGCCATGGACAATGTAGCCGGCTCGCATACCTGGTCAGACTTATTATCGAGCTCGGGCTCCAGGGCGATGGTCGGCTCAGTCACTGTCTTTGGCCTTACCATCGTAGCAGGCTCAGGCTCTTTGTCTGTGGTGGGCTCTGGCATAACAGAGAGTCTGGCTGGGCTCTGGGATTCGCGGGGGGCTGGTGACGGCTGGTGACGTCCTCCTCAGATGGGCAGATGGTGAAAGCAGACCCGCAGTTCACCAGCACCCACTCCACAAACCCCAGAAGACCATCACCGGGCAGATGTGCCTTGGTGCATTTGTACCATCTTGTAATATAGAACACACACACAGGGAGTGATCCGGGAAGTTAGTGAGGCACGGCAATCATAAAAATCCTATTTTGTGGTCCTCGAGGGGATTGCTGCTTCTGCTATTTGGAGACAGAAGATTTGGAGCTGGGCAGGACCAGCAGAGACGCAAGTGACCATTCAAAACTTTGGGGTAAGTAAGATTAAAAAAGAACCCTTCGATTCATCAAGGATGAATTAAATTATTCAAATGTTACAAAATATGGTAACACTTTATAATCAGTATATAGTAATAAAGTACTTACAAATCATTCAACTAATTCATATTTAATATATTGTATTTTAATTTTTCCATTTTCCTAATCTAAAGTCAGAACTATTTACAGTTAACTAGTTGTTAAAAAAAACATTTAATAAATATAAATATATAAATAAAAAATGTAATAAATATAATAGGACACTTAAATACAAGATGAACACAATGACTGACAGGTGTAAATAATACGTGATCAGACAGAGAGATAATCGTAAACCACTGAAACTGAATATGACTTGACTATAAACTAGTTTGGGGCGACAGTGGCTCAGTGGTTCATGTGGGTTGTCTACAAACCAGAAGGTTGGTGGTTCAATCCTCGGTTCCACCTGACCAAGTGTCGAGGTGTCCATGAGCAAGACACCTAACCCCAGCTGCTCCCGACGAGCTGGATGGCGCCTTGCATGGCTGACACCGCCGTCGGTGTATGAATGGGTGAATGTGAGGCAATATGTAAAGCGCTTTAGTGGCCCAGTGGGTCTGTGAAAGCGCTATATAATTGCAGTCCATTTACCATTTTACCATTTAGTTTGAAAATTATTTCTAAGTACTTATTATACACTTATTATAACACTGTACACTTATTATAAAGTGTTACCCAAGTTACTTTAAATTGTAATAATATTACAATATAACTGTTTTTACTGTATTTCTGATCAAATGTAGCCTCGGTGAGCACAAGAGATGTATTTCTACCAAAAACATTTAGCCACTTAAAAAGTCTATAAATTCCATATGGTACATGTTATTGTAAATAGACTTCAGATAACCTTTGCCATTTAACTTACTTCAAACACCAAATAAATAAGATAAAGCGATTAATTTATAGTACGGTAATTGCCTACTAGCTGCGACCAAATGGGGTCACATTCATGGCAAGTTGCCATGTTTTCAGAAGGATCATAGGTCTTTTTCAAAAGGATAAGAAGTTGCACTGTTCCACTATTCCTGCTGTGCTGCAAATATTTCATGCATGTCATGGAAGCTTTTCGTCAAATGAAATTTAAGGTCACACAATTTGTTTGTTAATGTTATAATGCTTACACCTTTTCCAGTACTATTCGGAAAGATGACTACGGTGACTGGTAGGCTAATTTCCCCAAAAGTTCAAAAACAGGGACTCGGAATTGTTTTTGCAAACGGCTGTGAGTTTTGGGTCAAGTTATCTTTTTGTCTGACCAATGATACAAGAAGTGTTTTGAAAGCATATTAGTGAGAATTATGATATTTACCAGTTTGTTTCAAGGTGATAAGTTTCCAGTACTAACCTGAAGGCGCCTGTTTCGTAGATACGACACGCTCCTTTCCCTCCACATTGTTTTGTGCCCCATTTCAGACAAGTCCTGTCAATCAAGGCTCCAAAATAAATTGGAGGGGGAATGCCACCTAGAAAAGTTTCTCAGATCAGCTGAAGATCATTTTTTTTACAATCTTGCGTTAAGAATAAGTAAAAAAAAAAATCCTCTTACCCAGTGTTCGAACAACCAAAGTATGCATACCAAGAGCAAAAGACTTCAGTTCTGGTTTTATGGATCTAAGAAAAGGCCAATCATGAGAACATTTATTATCATTAAAAAAAATCGATAATTAATGTATGTATGTATGGATGGATGGATGGATGGATGGATGGATGGATGGATGTATGGATGGATGGATGGATGGATGGATGGATGGATGGATGGATGGATGGATGTATGGATGGATGGATAGTACAGGGAGGAATGTCTAACAGGGTGGAATAGGCTAAGATAAAATATAACTTGAAAAAGGTCTGATTGCTATGAAACACATTATGTATTTTTAAGGAAATGTTGGTGTAACTTAAACCTCATTAGTCTACCTGTTCACCCTGTAATTCCTTTTCACAATATGTGATGCATTATATTAACTAAAATTGGGTTAAAACTCTTACAGGAACATACTTGTGAAAAGTAAGGTCATAAAATTAAAGGATTGCGTTTTGTAACAATAATGACCCTAACAGAGTGGAAATATGGCATGTATTTATGTAAGCATGTGTATATTAGTACTTGAATTCAACTAGACTGTTTCCTAAGGCGACTTATCTTTGTCTTTGTGCCCTTTGATACAGATGAAAAGGCACCACGAAGGACCCACATATTGCATTGTACAGTTTCCCTCAAACACATTCAAGTCTCTCAAATGAGTGTGTTGTTGCACTGTTGGGAACATTTGTTACCTGAGCAGAATAATGTAACTTGGTGTGGCCCCACAAGCTGAGAGAAAGGCACCAATGACTGATACCCCCATGTAGAACTTAAACATGTAGTCACAATCATTCTTTCGAGGACACTGGCCCAGCACTGCTGACATATTTGCAAAGGGCAAAGACGACTCTCCAATACATGTGCAGTTGTGGAATACCTTTGAAAATAATGAGATTATGTTAGCAAATGCAATACCAGACAATACAAACCAATCGAAACATCTTGGAATTTTATTTATTTACTTTTTTTTTTTTTTTTTAGCAATAAACACATTTTTAGGATGTTGAAAATGTCTGTAATGAAGACATTTAGTTTAAACAAATATTTAACACTAATTCTGGGACACTAATCAAATGTAAGTAAACCATGTTCACTCGTTTGTACAAAAGGTCAGCTTCCTCCACATAGGCTCACAACTTGCTCTTTGGAACATTCTTACATCATGCTGGCATAACATGGATCATCAGGTTTACATAAACTAGTCCATGCCAGCACTAGTTTAACTGCCAAATGGGAGACATACTTAACCCTATCGTATTGTTCAGTTGTTCAGGGCCACACTTGTGTTGTTCAAGGTCAAAAGTGACTAAACACCTGAAATGTAACTTTTTTTTGTTTTCAGTAAAATCAATGTAAAATATTTTTGTTCAATCATTTTTTCTTTTGTATTTTGAGAGAGTTTCATTGTACTTAGTAATATTTATGCCATAAGTATGATCATATTTTCCCCATTGGAAAAAAAGAAAATAATAATAATGTTGTATTACTTTTCAATTAAAGCTATATTTCATGTTAAAATATGAACAACTTTTCAAATCTAATTTTTGAAGGCATATTATTGCCATCTGGTGGGAGTAAAAAAAGATAAACGTATGTAATGCTGTGGTGTAACTAGATTCATATATGACTATATAAAAAAGCTTGATTTTAGACATAAATACTTATTTTGATTATTTGATCTTCTGGTTGTGGATTTAGATATATATAGACATTCTTGAAGACAAGGTTTTTGTTTTTGCAATCTTGCTTTGAAGTGTCAGTTTTAAATTAATTTTACTAACCAGAGAAAGGCATTTTGTTACACATAACATCAAAATTCAATAGAAATGTAACAAAAATGAACAAGAATTATTTTTTTATCAGAGCTTAATCAACCTGATTTTAACCTCTTATTTGAGTCTTCTGGTTACATTTTGCCATATTGTTGTGTCCATTTTTCACCCTATAATTTTTGATCACGAACAACAATAGTGTGACTATTTTTTTTAACAACCATTAAGTGTTTTTGAATTGAACCCCATGATTATTTATTTATTTATTTTTTTATTTTTTTGTCGTCACATAGGAAATGCCACAAAAGTCACAGAGGTTTGTACCATTCTGATGATGCAGGAATTTTCTTTTGGTCTAAAATGACCGTACAACAACAGAGGGTTAATACCAAAACATTACAAATTTGCTAAATAGGATCAGTTTCACAAGTGGTCTTAGACTTTTGGACCCCACCATAGACCATCTAAAAAGAAATGCAAATTTAGGAGTTCACAATATTTCACAACTAATATTATATAATATTTATTATATTAATTTTAGTATTAATAATACATATATATTATATATATATAATAATATATAATATATATTATATATATATATAATAATAAATATAGTAATTTTAATTAACTATAATGATCCTTGTCCATGGTCTATGATTCAATCAAATCTTCATGGCTAAAATCTGTTTCACAAAGAAATGTATCACATGACAGCAGTTTCATGTCATTTCTAATAGATTGTTTAATCAAATGTGTCATAGTAAAGATGTTGTATACTATTACAATAAAACCCCAGACAGCAATATAGTGTCGGACCAGATCTGGGTACATGTTGGTTACAAGCGTACCAGATGTTGGCCGGATCTGGGTCGACACTATGTTGTTGTCTGGGACACACACAAATGAAACTGGGTATAAAAGTATAGAGGTCTGTGGCCAAAACAGATTCAGCAACAGGCATGTAGTTATCTGGAAAAGTGGGAATAGCTTACCATCTCCTTGCCAACCCCAGTGGAGGTTTGGCAGCCAGCGAGGCAGGGGGAGACATAGGTCACGCCATTGCTGGCGCATATCGGATCCCAGTGTTTGAGGGAGCAGGAGCAACCAATGTTACACTGAGAGAGGAGTGTGTTCTTCTGGTAGGACACCTGTGGAGCCCTGTTAGAAATAAACAGAATAATAAAACCACTTAAAATTCAATATAGTTATAGTAATTTTCTTGGATTACAAAAAAACGGAATTATTGTTCAAAGACCGCAAAGGCCATTTAAATGCTTTAAAAATGCATAACAAATTTATTTTCCTAATCTTATTTAAACGTTTGCTTTGATCAGAGGAAATTATAAAAGAAATGGCACCAAAAGAAGTTAATGTCAAAATTGCTTCTTTTTTTTTACGCATAACAAATCTGGGCCTCTGAGACATAAATAGGACATGAGGGTTAAAAGATGCCATTCATCAATTCCATTGACCGCTCAAAGCTGCCACAGAAAAACACAACAAACTATTTATGGAGTGTTTACCCTTGATATGACACTGTAAGTCCAGCCACTTGTGAGTTGTCACACTGCAGGAAATACTGAATGATCAGCGAAATGAAAGCCATAATAGAGGCACCAATGCAGATCTTGGCAGCTCCGAGAACAGTCAGTTTGAACTTCTTCATTATAAACCCTCCAGTGATGATTCCAAAGGCCACAGCTGGTAGATTCATAATGCCTGAAAAGATTATTTAAGATTGTTATACATGCATTTCAATTGAGTCCTCAAACTTATAACACAGTTCCTTTTCAAAAGGGAACTCTCGCTGCATCCTCTACGGGTCGCTATGGTTAATGCCTCTGGCATGCTCAGTGTCTGAAGTATGAGTCCAAACATGACAATGAATATGACATTGGCAGGCAGCAGCCTATGACATCACCACTGGTATAAAAGGGCAACTGTGCAATACGTCATCCTCTTCTTGTCTTCAGGTCCGTCTGTTTGAATGTGTGTTTAAATGAAGGTGACCATGCTAAAGCTCTTTAGGAAGTGTGTACATCCGTGTCAGCGTTTCTGACACTTGATGACATGCGATATATGCATTGTTTGCATGGGTGATTAGCATGCACGCTCAGTTCTCGAGAGGGCTGTTTGCTTGCATTGTGAGCGCTGCTCAATGAAGAAACCTTGGATTTACTAAGTAACAGGCTTTCAGTGAGCCTCCTTAGTTGCTGCATTCAGGTTCACTACATTCAGAGCTCGGCTCTCTTAAGTAAAGTCAGGTAGTTAGGCTTTCTGTGAGCCTCCTTGACTGTTTATATTGCCCGGATTGCAATGTCGAATAGCTAGTCCTCCTTAGTAGCTGTCCTTGGTGTAGGACATAGTTAGGCCTCCTCTCACTTCGGAGAGTCGTTATGCTGAGGCCTCCGTCCTCAGAGCTCTATCAGGCTGTAGTGTTTAGTTGTTAGGCTCTCCCTGAGCCTCCTTGGTCACTGCCTTTACGTGGAGCGTTATCAGGCCTCTTCTCGCCATAGAGAGTCATTTTATAGAGGTCTCCGCTTCTCAGAGCTATGCCCAGACAGCGATGTCAAGTGGTTAGGCTCTCTGTGAGCCTCCTTGTAGCAGTCGCGTGTGTAGGCCGTAGTTAAGCCTCATTTCACTTTGGAGAGTCTTTTTGCTGAGGCCTCCACCCATGGGGCTCAACCAGGCAGTACTGCCTTTACATAGAGCATTGTCAGGCCTCCTCTTGCTTTAGAGAGTCAGGTTATAGAGATAGCTAGGCTCTCTGTGAGAAAGTGGTTAGGCTCTCTTTGAGCCTGCTTGTAAGCTGTCATGGGTGTAGGACGTAGGTAGGCCTCCTCTCATTTTGGAGAGTCTTCATGCTGAGGCCCCTGCTCCTAGAGCTCGGCTAGTGGTAAGGTATAATGCTAGGTCGTTAGGAGCACCTTTCTTGGAGCATCCTTGGCTACTGACCTCAGTGAGAGTCTTCATATTGAGGCATCCACTCTGCGGAGCTTCGCGGGCCAGCTAGACTGAGTTTAGCTCTTTTGAGCTTTCTCTGTACTGCCTTTGAGTTAGAGTGTTGCCCAGCCAACATTTGCATGTCGGGCCCATGTAGTTTTGAAATGGGCTGAAAAATGGGTTCTATATGGGATTGTCTGCGGGTTCCATAGTGGCCCCATGTTAATTGCCCAGATGGATTTCATGCAGGATTTCACCTGATAATGTATGGGACCCAAGTGGGCAACATGCACAAGACCTATCTCGGTCCCAGCTTGAACGAGATGCTGCGTCCCTTTGCCATGCTTTTGGTATTCTTGCAGATGTCTCCTTTAGATGAGAAGTGGATGATGTATCGCACAGGTGCCCTTTTATACCAGTGATGACTTCATAGGCTACTGCCTGCCAATGTCAAGTTCATTGGTGTTTTTAGACTCATACTTGAGACACCGGACATGCCTGACTCATTCCCCATAGAAACCCCTATGGGAAGCAGCATCTAATTCCCGTTTCTCAGGGAACCATGGTTACATACGTAACCTGAGACGTTTTGTTTTATATATATATATAAGATAGGGATGGATTATTGGATTATTTTTTATGTGTCAACATCCGCTAGATTTTGTGAAGGCATTTTTTTATATATAAATAAGAGGGACACAATTGGCCTCATTATGTGTTTTTATATGGAAACTAATATTTAAGAGGCTTAAACAAAAGTCAGTCAATGTAAAATAAATGTAAACCCACCTATCAAAAATATGGCCCTTGATGGTGATTGACCATACGTTTGCTCCATGAACTTTGGTTTGAATGTGATCATTCCTATGAAACCATTGACTTGCACAAAAGCAGTGCCCAGGAGGAGCAGGTAAATCTGGTTGCTGAAGAGTTTCTTCAGTGATGGCAGAAAATCTAAAAACATTAAGAAGCATTACACAAGGGCCATGTATGCTCAATGTCTCAAAGATGTCCTAGTAATAAACATATTGCAAAATGCATATTAATGGAATGCACACCTTTAGCCAGAGCTCCAATGGAAACCGGAGCTGGTTTGTTGGGAGTAGTACTATGTTTGTTGTTGTCAGGAATGAAGCGGTCCTGCTCGCCCTCTAGAACATTCAACTTTTTCTCAGTTTCAGTCTCACCCTGCTTAGAGAGAGACTTAGGGAGGAACCAAAAGGGAATTCCAGCCAGTATCATCACTCCACCAGTTATCAAAAAGCCCAGCCACCAGGCGCCAACCCAACGTGAGTCTTTGTGGTTGATGGTGATGATATCTTCAGAAAAAAACAGACATGGACATTTTGTTCACAAATCATGCAGTTTATAGTTTGAAATCATAATGAACAGTATGACTGAAGACCCTTTATGTCAGAGGGAAACTAACTTAGTCAGCCAGTAAGTAGTTATATAGAAGACTGGTTGAATTTTATTCATAACACACTGTGAATGTGTCACATATATGGATATCATAAAGTCATGTCATTCATTAACATCACATAACTACATGTATTAATGTGTATTATACTGCATGCAGGGTTAGGATCTGGAATCCTCTTGAGTAAACAGAGTGATTTTTAAAGTTAACCTTCTGAACCAACTGACTAGGTGACCTGACCAATCGATTAGACTAAAGGACAAACATCTATTTTTCACATTATTTTGAAGCAAAAAGTAACTATGACACAGTAAAACTGAAGATACACGTGCTAGTTTGTGTGTCTCAAACGCCTTTAAGAAAGGTTGCTGGGAGTTTTTTTTTCTAGAAATGCGCAGAGAATTATCATGTCAGTTTTGATATATTTCATTGTTTGCCATAAATCATTTTCTTGACTTCTATTTTTACTTTTCCTGAATAAAACATGTAAAATATTAAGGTGTTCAAAGAATATATACTATACTGTACAAAGTAAAAATTGCATAAATAAAAACAAAATAAATAAGTTAAATAGATAAGATTTAGCATTACATTTTTGCACAAACACATTTTAAGGATATTTTAATGAAAAGAACATTATTATATTATATTATATTATACAATTTTGATTGCAGATTATACAAGTGTAGATTGGTTTAGTTTGAATGATTTTATTAAGATAAAACAGACAAACAGTATCAATTTTTAATATTGGTTATATTGTCTATAAAAAAATGTTTATTTAAAAACATTTATTTATTGACCAAAAATGTAATTTAATGTATCAAATATTTATGTATGTTTTTTTTTTCTTCCTATATTGTATAACCATGAAAAATTTGGCCTCGGTATAGTCATATGTAAGATCAGTTTAGGGCAAAGAGCCTTTATCAGTTCCAGTCTTTATTGGTTGAACAGGTGAATACCAGCATCTGATTGTTTACAGTTTGAAAGAAAAGGGTTACTTAAGTCCACTGCGCCGATGTCCACATAGAGCTTGGCACAGAAAGATCCTAACATGAATCCGAACATGGGCCCCATTATTCCCACCGTCTGTATGAGAGCTGAAGAAAACAAGACCTCAATCAGAACAAAAATGCTGATTCACACTGACATCGTCTTAATCAGAGAAAGAGCAGGCATGTGATGTTTATCACGTCAAGAAAATGTCGAGAACCCATCATATTTCACTCCCTCCCTCAACCCCCCACCCCAATACCCACTCCAAATCAAATTTTCAAGCACAGTACACTATTAAAATAAGGATCTTATGGGGTTTCTTTGTAACTAGCAGGATGTTAATAGGCTTAAATGTATGACAGAATTAGCAATATAATACTCAAAACCGCCAATCAATCATACCCAGGTAAAAAGCAGTGTTTTCCTGCTTCGAAAAGTCATCTAGGTAAGACAACCCAAGAGGCATGACGGGTGTCTCCCCCACCCCACGAAGCATGTTCCCGAGAAAGACGAAGAGCCACATGGAGGAACTGGTTGCTTTCTCACACTCTGAAGGAACAAAAAATACCACAAATGAACAACTACACACAAGACTCTGCTAACATACCTCAAAGCATCTCAATGAAAGATCAAAGTCTAAGTATCAATTACATAAAAAAAACGATCAATTTCAACATATTGGGCCTCCAACAGTTCAGAGTTCAGAAATACAAAGCTAGATAAGCAATCTAGAGTGATAGGTCAATGTTGGTAGTACATTCAAATTACAAGCCAAACATAAAAACTGATTTTACAGCTCCACTTTCCGAACTTATGTCGGGTATCTTCTCAGAATAACTGTTCTTTCATAAGAATGTGGATGCCAGTAGTGGATTTTTGGAAGAAGAAACTTAAGTGGAGAGGCTTGATTTTATCAATGAACATTGTGAAGAAAGGTCCATCAACTTAATATCTTATTGCAGGTCTGTGTCAGGTTCAAGCTCGAACAGCTTACCTGCTTGAACTTCCATCGTGTGAATTTCATTATCTTCTGAAAGACTCCTATTGGTTAAGCATGGTAGAATACTCTCTGTCCCATTGGAGGCAGACAAATGTGTAATTGTTGTCTCGTATTTGTACCTGAGGAATATAAACACACGTTTGACACATACTACCAGTATTTACTTGAATCCAGAAATGTGAACTTGCTGATACAAATACAGTAACTGGAGTGGGTTTAAGTGCAGTTGATCTGCATTTCTAAAAACCCTGCATTGTCAAATGTTAAAATATGTTTTATCCACATAAACTTACAGTCCTTGGAATAAATGTGGTGCCGCGGTTATGAAGGATCCTATGGCCATGAGTAAACATCCAGCTCCTATCAGTCGTGGTCTATGTAGTTGAGCACCAAAGTAACTCACAAAAGCTATTACAAACAGATTACCTGAAAAGAACAACAATTGGTATCCTGTTAAAATCACTACTCATTGTTTATTCCCCAAGAGAAATATATAGCAAATATCCTCGCTATTATCACACAATAGACTTAAGGCCCCTATATGTTCACGCCAAAGTTCTTTTTCGTTATTCGCTTAGGGATAAAACGAAGTTCGAAATAAGTGACCAATGATATACTGTCATTGAACATCTGATGCCACCCACACACCGCTGAGAACGACGGTTAGATTAATCGAACACAGCGTTATTCAGACAGGACACGTAGGCATAGGCTGAGATTAGCTGAAGTGGTCAGCTGTCAAATCGCTCCAACCACTACCATGCTCCTATTAGACCGGGAGGATATATAGACGTGGCACTACTGCCCGGGAAACATGCTTGCAACTAAGTATCAAGCATACTTCCGTGCACCTTCTGGCTGTTGTTGTCTTCTTTGTTTCAGATTACCAAAGGCTTCCAAGTCCTAGCGTCACTGACATGATGGCCAAGAGACACTCATCCTCATCGCTACAGTAAAGAAGTCCCGGATTTCACCGCTACGTATGTTAAAACTGTTACTAAACCGTCTTAAATCTGTATAACACTCAAGCTGATGGTTCTATGAGGGGTTAGTGCCAAAGCTCTGTATGTCATTAATTATGGAGCAAGAACCCCCATAAGGAACCATTCCGTCAAAGATAAATTGTGTTCAATAAACTCAAGTAACTTGCCAAAGTGGTCTCGTCTGAAATATGTAAATATGTGCTGCGTGCTTTCCTCTCAAAAATAAACACAACACAATTGAGAAAACAGCAAGCAATTTTTATCAGAAAAGCATCTGATCATAGCAACAATACATTTGCACGAGCTCTGCAATTCAGCACTCTAGTATTGTCACGTCACATTTATGTTATACAATAGATTGCCTAAAATCAAGCAGTTTTACCGTATTAAACATGAAAAACATTATCAGTGTCTCATTTCATCAGAAGTACAACTTCATTTTTTCACTCGCGGGCGTCTGACCTCGACGGACTGAACCGGAGAAATGAAACAGAGAAGATTTTCAAGTGAAAGAAGGCGGAGCTTATTATGTAATCACCATGGACCAATGGTAGTACAAAGGCGTTTACCAGCCCAAAGCGAACTTTTCCGGAAAGTTTGCTTTAGCAAGCTGTTTCAAACTCCCAAAACGAACTCCAAACAAAGTTCGTTTTGGCCTAATTTTGTTTTGAAATGACGTCACATCAGTTCGTTCTTTGATTTTGCTTAACTATATCGGGGTCTTAATGAAACAGTGTGGCTCCTTAAAATACAATGTCCCTAAAAAGTATTTGGAGACTTAAGCCTCACTTAAAAATATTTTAGTGTCACTGTATTAGATATTCATATTCAGAAATTCACTAAAACCACATGGTTAAAAGTCCCCTCCCCTCAAAAAAAAAGTTAAAATACCAAACCAACTGGCGTCTACCATTGCTTACCATTGCTACCATTGCATATTTTTAAGTGCCACTTAAGTGTCAATGTACTTTTTTGGGGCTAAAGTACAGTATGTGCAATCCGATCTCATGTGAAAACATAACTATGGTGGGGTGGTGATGATACAGTGATAAACAGGAAATGATTCAATGATACAAACAGAATTTAATTCTGCTGTAAAGCGGCTTTAAAAGACAATAGTATACATAAACAGTCATTATTCAGTTGAAATCAGTTCAGTGTTGATTCAGTTTACTTCAACATCCATGTAAAGTTGGAATGAGTAAATTATGGAACAAGTGCAAGCAGCGTATGAATTTGTACTTTGTGGTTTGAATGGAAACGTAAGATTTTTATAAAAACATAAGCATCAAGGTTCACTCCCAACCCCACACCTAAACCTATGGGGAGTTAGACGACTGTACGAAAACTCTCAAATGAATTCATACATATCAGTCACATGTTCGCCCAAATAGTTATTAGTTAATTTGTGGTCAAATATGAAGGTATTTGTTTATAACATTCTGCTACATTAAGGCCCAACATATGTCATTTTGATCCTCACCAATTTCAAAACTTCCGTCAATGAATCCAATCAGCGAGCTGGGAATGTCAAAGCGTCTCTCAATCTGAGTGATGGAGCTCTTCATGTAGCTGCCCTGAAACGCTTTGGCAAAGAACACAAAGCACATGGAAGCCAAGAACATCTAAAAAAAAGAAAAAGACCAGATTTTTTAGAAAACAAAAGCAAGCATGACGGTCCACCACTAACCCTAACCTTAAAACGGACTGTCTATGGGGCAGTGAGCAGATTGTATATATCAAATGAATGAGATTGTACCAGTTTGCCAAAACATATCATAAAAAAAGAATAATAAATTGTGCAAATTCAGAAAAGTGCCCTCTAAAACTATCCTGACCAGCTACGACCAATGCTAGTTTGAGCTGTTTAGAACCATAATTTAATTATAATGCCGCGATAGTATGTTTTGTAGACAGCTCGGTGGAATCAATGACGATCACTTACAAATTGTCCATTAAAAATAAATAATAACTTTGACAATTACCCACAATAAAAGGGCTCTTTTGGAACACATGTATTTTGTAGGTCATGTCATATGTGCAGTCAGTGACATATTGACATGGCAGTGACACATTACATATTGAGAGTTCACAGACATTTAACCCATATTTATGACTAGTCAAACTAGTTTCTGCACATTGTATGTTCATGTTGCACGAGTTAACCATTAAAAAGTTGATGCGGTAGTTTGGGTCAAAAGCCATGTCATTGATTCGTTTAACCAAAAGGAAGAACAATAATCATCAACTGCCACTAAAACTCTGTCTCTGCCCCAAACATTGACCTTCTATAGGGACTATTTCTTCTGAGCGATAAGGTCAGATCATTTCCTTGTAGAGTGTTGCTTGGGAATGGAAAGTTTCCCATGCACGGTTTGAGTAACGTTTTAATTATTTTGCAGTTTGGCATTTGAAATAAATAACTTACTCACCCTGGTGTCTTAACAAACCTGTATAACTTTCTGACTTTCTTCTAAAAAAATTATTTGGTTATACTTTATTTGGTAAGACTTTATTTTACAGTGTCCTTATTATACGTTACATGCAGTTATTGTAGTAATAACTATAAATTATGCATAATTACATGCGATTAATTCTAAACCAAAGCCTCATCTTAACCCTAACCCTAGTAAGCATATGTAGTTCATTTTTATTACTCTCTTACTTAAATGTAGAATTACACTGTAATACTGACACCTTCAAATAAAGTGTAACACTTAATTTTAAGGTGTCCTTGTTAAACTGTAATTATACATGTAGGTATACTAAGTAATATTAATTATCTACATACAGAATTAGATTAGGATTAGGGTAGTTTTTAGGGCAGAATTTATATTTTGGGGTAAATGGGATGTCTCTGGATGTCCATTGACTGTTTTTGATGGTGATGAACTGAATTCAATAAAGTGGCCACAAAAAGTGATTGCACATTGAAGCCTCACTTGCTTGTTTTAAATAAATGATGTCACGTGATTTTTAGTCAAGTAACCTTTATTTATATAGTGCTTTATACAAAACGGATTGTTTCAAAGATCCAAACAGAATTTAGTTCTGTTGTAAAGCAGCTCTTAAAGACAACAGTAAACGGTCATTATTCAGTTAATTAAAATCAATTCAGTGTTGATTCAGTTTACTTCATCAAATTTGTTAAGTTAATCAATTATGAGTTCAATGAGCAAGGAGAAAACAGTAATGTCATCATGTCAGCTCAGTTCAGTTTTCATGCAATAGTGTCAGTGCATTCAAGTCAGTAATATCATTGAATATTAAGTGTCGCCAACTAAGCAAGCTAAAAGGCGACAGTGGCATCCGTGGATGTATGAAGTCAGTCAGGTTCACACAGGTGTCTTAAAGTGATAGTTTTGTCACCCAAAAAATTTTTATTTACCTCAAGTTGTTCCAAATCTGTATGAGTTTCACAAAAGAAGATATTTCGAAGAATCTTGGTAACCACACAGTTGATGGACCCCATTGACTTCCAAACTATTATTTATTTATTTTGTCCTATGAAGGATGATGGCTACCGTCAACTGTCTGGTTACTAACATTTTTCAAAATTTCTTCTTTTGTGTTCAACGGAAGAAATAAACGGATAAAGGTTTGAAACAAAATGAGGGTGAGTAAATGATGACAGAATTTGTTTTTTTTGGGTGAACTATCCCTTTAACAGAACAACCACAGGTTATTAACTATGAACATGGTCCACTTAAGTTTGAAAACTAGAAAATGTCCAAACACTTTCTATCAATATATAAGCAATTTTTTTTGTAGTTATATATTTATATATAAAATTACATATTAAACTACAAAAAATTGCATTCAGATTGCATTCAAACTGCATATATATATACTATATAAAATCTCCGCAGACGAACTTAAAGTATGCAGAGAAAGTCAATAGAAAGTAAGTTGTTGATGGGATTAAATGGGCTGTTTCATGTCTTTGATCATAATGGATCAATGTGATCCGGAAGTTACAAAGCAGAAGAAGGTGAATGAAAATTACCTTTAATTTGGAGCAGCATGGCTCTCGTGCCGTCTTCTGTTCCACGCTCATGATGCCCTGGAAGCAAACAATACGAATGAAAGATGACAGAACAGTGCAGAGCGTGTTAACACCAGAACCATTATGTCCAGCATCATGTTATTGTCGTGCAAAAAGCTTCTCTTTTTTTTTTTTCAGGGTCCATTGTTCGGGGGAGTAAGAAAACATCATCTGAGGGGAAAGATCCCTGAGGGTGGAGCTGAGACTGGACTCAGAAATTGCACCACATTTCCTGCCAGGAAGGGTGTTTGAAAAAATCAAAGTTTTTCGAGAATCATGGACAGCAGGACAAACTTTGTTGATGTTGGTTTGATGCTGAAGACAATGTGTTTGGGAATATATATTTTTTTAAAAAAGTTATTATTTAAGTTGATTAGTTGTCACAAGTGGTTGCAAATCTAAATTATTATAAAGTTTAGAGTCCAAAGTCTAATAGATGCTCAGTTTATAGGTTTGTACTGTACCTTCACCAATTTTATCCTCTAAACTTATATGCAAAGATATATTTTATACAATGTTCACCAAAACAATGGTCATTTTTGCATACCTTTTAAATTCTACTGTTATGTTTCATAACGGTTAAACTCTTTATTTATTTATTTTATGAAAATCACATAATAAGCTGTTTAATGGCAGATCGCAATTGAGACCCCTTATAGTGTGACACGCTTTTATAGACGTGTTACAAAATTCACAGATTCACAAGTGGCAAACAGGTCTGGTCATACAGTATGTATAATATAATATAATAGAACACAATTCATAATCACTACAGATAAATCAGTAGCACTTTACAGTGAAGTATCATCTGTAAGCATTATTTGTAATTTAGGTAACACTTTACAACCGTATTTATTAATTGCATTAACATGAACAAACAATGAGCGATATGTTACAGTATTTATTCATCTTTGATAATGTTAGTTAATACATATACAGTCATTCATTGTTTTTTTTTTCATGTTAGTTTACCGTGTATTATTCATGTAACTTTTGGTTTTAATTTACAGTAGTCAACATTTGAAGTGGACCAAAACATTTAATCAAAGTTACACATGAATTTTGAACAATACCCGTTCTTGTCTTAGGACAACTTTGATTAACTTTTTTGATCCACTTCAAATGTTGACTAATAACTGTTGAAATTAGCATCAACTACTAAGATTAATAAATGCTGCAGTATTGGTCATTCTTGGTTAATGGTAACTAAAGTAGTTAAGTAATGAAACTTTGTTGTAAAGTGTTGCCGATATAAATCAGCTCTGCAAACAGGATATTCATTTATAAAAAATAAGAAATCGAACAGACTTATAGTAAAGACAGTGAGAGATACAGAGATCATATGTACCTGTGCTGTTGCCGGTGTCCCTCGGTGGATGGACAGAGGACTCTGACACTTTGCTCACAGGTAAGGACTTATCAAGCTATTTTATAACATTTCATCTAATAAGTAACCAAACAATCATGTCCATTTGCTAATCCTGTCAACAGACCACTTCTCTACAAGTGAGGGGGGGGGGGGGGTATGGGGGTTTTCAGAGTTACAAGGGGGCACAGCAGACCAACGCTGTCTCATAATGCTTTCGACAAACATAGATGGGACGCTTCAGTTAAAAGTCCCTTCCCTGGGAGTATTGTGAGGCTTTCACTCAAATGCCTGTAGCCTACTGTCAAGTGACCCTTCATTCCAATTACAATACTCTATGTTTGGTAAGAATACTGCAGTTGCAGAAGTCCATCAAAATATCAATAGTATCAATAATAATTATAATTATTAGAATAATAAAAAAAACAGTATATTGATTATTATGTTAAAGTTATAACAGTGTTGTTGTTTTTATTATTATAATTCATGGGATTTTTGTTCATTAGAACTAGAAATAAACAAATTAAAAATTAAATTCATTCATTTCTGTCATGAAAACTCTCTGAGTGTTTGGCATGGTAATGGATATGACAATATCTATATACTGTATTTGGTCTTGGTGGAATAGATACACTGCTTTGCTGTTGGTTATTGCTGCTGAAGAGCAAGTACAGGACTTGCTACTGACAATACACACACACAACACACTGCTTTGAGCAAGTAAGAAATGCTGTTGCTGTGCAATATAGTGTACATGAACTACCCAGATCTATACAGGTGGAGCTGGGGAAGGAGGAGAGTTTCTGAAACTGCTACAGCAAATGTTGACCAAGTATTTGAAGGTTGAGAAGTGAGCTCATTGGCTACTGACACTGCAGGAACCAATCAGCTGTGCCATATAGAGATGATGTAATTGCAACAGATTGAATCAATGACTTAATCAAATCACTAAGAATAATTGATAATAGACAATTTACTTCTTTTTTGAAGAAATATGATGAGATCTTTCATATACCATGATTAATATCTGTTTGCTGTTTCAATTTTCTTTTTCTTCTTCTTTTATTCTCTCTCCTTGTTTGTTCTACGATTGTGTAAGAATGATTTTACTTGTTTAATATATGCATTTTTGGAAATGTTCGATATTTCTAAGAGGTGTTTGCACTATTGTAAAACAATTCTTGAAAAAAAAAATAATATATATATATATATATCAGCCTGCACAATCTAGAGTTTCATGACAGAACTTTGTATTATTTTAATATGGAAAATAACAACAGTTTTGCTTAACCCCTTAAGCGTAACTTGCCCGTATACGGGCAAACTAAATTTACTTCACTATATTACTATTAAATCCTAATCTAGTCATGACAAACTATATATCGTTGGAAAGGTCCAAGACTCCTAAATAGATATTTTAGCGTTGTTTTTTTCTAACAAATTACGAATGAACAGTAATATATGAATTTATGACAAGAGTGCGCCTCAAAAAATCAACGTCATTACAGGAGTTTCTGACCTTTGTCACAAAAAGTCGACGCACACACTTTTAATAATTGAAACTTTGGTTTTTAGTGCTAAAAGTTCATAATAAAACATAATCTAGTATTTGTCAATAAAAAAAGATAAAATTATATTTTAAAAAGTAAAGTAAGAAGTCCTCTAAAAAGTATAATATATATAATATATATAATATATATATATTTTTTATTATTATTATATCACATATTTTAGTAGTTATCATAAATTAGGTATCATTTGAAAGCTTACGAACTCAGAATTCATCCTGTGAAAACCGTTTTGAAATTGGACGTTGCGTTACCATAGAAATGGTATTTTTTTATTAGGCCCCTCCCCTTTTGGGCATCATCTTTCATAATTTATTATCAAAACCTTTTCTAATCTTGACAAAACACATATTGTCAGAAAGGTCTGGGTCTCAAGGTTCCATATTTAGTGACAGAAGTGATATTTGGATAGAAATGTATTAATTTGTTATGGCAGAATGCATACAATTAAATTCAATGGAATTCAATGGCACCCGGTGGCTATTTTTGGTATTACGCCTAAACAAAATCTCATGGGAACTTCAATTTTTGTGATATCAACTTTAAATTTGGAACACAACTTGGTTAGATATATAGCTTTCATTTTATAGTAATTTTATTGTAAAAAATATTTAGTAAAATATTTATTTTATATTAAAAAAATATATATTAATAAAGTAATTCATCCTGTGAATGATTTACTGTAAATTATAACTTCCATAACTTTTTCATACTTTAATTTTTTGAAGTGCTTTCACTTCAGTAATAATCTGCTGATTGTTTTCTTTAAAACAAGACCAAACTTAGGTCTATATTCCAAAGCATTCTTGAATTACAACAATTTAAGTTTGTATAGTGCATTTTAATGTCAATTATCAAAAGGGGGGGTGACAGGTAAAGGGTTAAAATTTTAAAAAGTTGAACGATTTTCTTGCTTTCACTGAAGCACCCATGATCTTTGAAACATTGGATCATAATCTTTTTTTTTTATTATTGTGTTTTGTTCATGGTTCATAGCTGCTGCGGTCATTAAATAAAGGTGGTTAAATGTGTATCCACAGTGTGTTTAAACAACCAGCCTGTAATGGTAAAAATCCACCCACTCCTTTTTATAATTCCCATAACTCATAAACAGTCTCTTCAAAGGCTGATAAGAGTAGGGGGAAGCCCCTCCCATGGCTGCTGAAGACGATTTGTCATATTGGCATAGATTCCGCACTGTGAGCTGCAGCAGTCCGCCATTTCTGTTTCCTCACAGAGTAGAGATACAAAACGTTACAAATGTTCAATTATTGGATGTACCATGAAACATAAGTCTCCATACAGACTCCTAATGTTATACCCACTGAGAACACCATGGTTGAACTTAATTTATGAAGAATTCAATGCGTTAAAGTGTTATATATTTGCTTCACAAATGAGGGTCAGTTCAATGCTAGTCTTCGTTGGCTGAATGTCAGATGCATAGAGAACAGGTCGTTGTGGTCCATATAAGCTGCCAATGCTCTGCATACCAAAGCCTTTCGTGGACTCGCTGATTTCTATTAACACTATAAATTATATAAATCCCCTTGTTTGATGTGTACCAGAAAGCTTACATGATAAAATATCGCCATGTAACTCACTGTCATTTACTTATTTGCCAAACAATGGTATATTCTTCAAATCTAACAGTTACGGAGGGTTTCGGGTAAGCGAATCCACAGCGTTGGCGCCTACGCTCTGTTGTTATGTATTGTCTTTATTGTCCCACGTTCTCATTGGTTTGCTGGCATATGTGGGATTTCATGCTGTCCGCAAATCGCTCGCCCAAGTGGAAAAATGTGCTGTTCCTGTTTAACTGTGTTGCTATGCGTCAAGAGAGTAAGAGACTGAGCAGCTAACACTCTAGAGTGAAAGTGAACGTCTCTTTTAATAAACCATCTGCAGCAGGTGCATTTTTGACATGACGCGCCACCCAGCATATCCGGTATAGATACACACTGATATGGAACACAAAATTGGAAACAGTTCAGGAGTTTCAAAGTAGTCATCTGATTGGTTGAATTCTACAGGATTTCTGGGAGACGTGTGTGTTGCATTCTTTAATGGTCCACCTAGAAACAAAGTCGCCATGATGCCAAACCCCCTTGTGGAAAAAGAAAGCCGTGGTGAGATTCACCTGTTTTGTTGCTGCTGGAGTATCTGAAGCATGAGCTGTAAAGGCTCCGCCTTCTTCTGAAAAGCTCATTTGCATTTAAAGGGACACACACAAAAACAGCGTATTTTTGCTCACACCCAAATAGGGGCAAATTTGACAAGCTATGATAAATTATCTTCTAATTATTGGACAAAAAACTTCCACACGTAATAACCTAGAATACTGTCTAACACTTGATGGCTGCTCTGTTAAGTCTTCGTCGTCGGTTAGGAACCTGGGTGTGCTCTTTGATACCAATCTTTCATTTGAAAGTCACGTGTCTAGTATCTGTAAAACCGCATTTTTCCATCTTAAAAATATATCTAAATTACGACATATGCGCTCATTAAATAAATCTGGAACAATTAGTTCATGCTTTCATGACATCAAGACTATATTATTGTAATGCTCTACTGGGTGGTTGCCCTGCACGCTTAATAAACAAACTACAGCTTGTCTAAAATGCAGCAGCTACTAGAACCAGGAAACATGACCATATTAGCCCGGTTCTATCAACACTGCATTGGCTGCCTATTAAACATCGTATACATTTTAAAATATTGTTGATTACTTACAAAGCACTAAATGATTTAGCTCCGCAGTACTTAAGCGAACTCTTAACGCATTATAGTCCTTCACGTCTATTGCGATCTCAAAATTCGGGCCAGTTGATAATACCTAGAATATCAAAATCGACTGCTAGCGGTAGATCCTTTCCCTATTTAGCACCAAAACTTTGGAACAGTCTTCCTACCAATGTCCGGGAAGCATACACACTCTGTCAGTTCAAAGCTAGACAAAAAACACATCTCTTTGACCTAGCATACAAACAATACATTATCTGCTTCTATAATTCAATGTTAGGCTGCATAGATTAGGTCAGCCGGAACTGGGAACACTTCCCTTAAATCCAGATGTACTCGTTACATCATCATAAGAAGAATGGCATCCACGCTAATTTTAGTGACTTTGTTTATCCCGAGGTTTTCCCGCAGCCTACCGGATCCAGGCCGTATCCAGATCTGACTAGGAGCTTTGCCTGGACCCGATGACAACGCAGTGCTGAAGTACCAAATAGCCTCTCCCTTTGGAGGATACCTTTCCCACTCTACAGATAAAACGCTGTGATTCCGGTTCGCGTACCCACCCCGAAGTGATAAAATAAAACAAAATTCTGTATCAAATTACAGTTACTGTAAATCCGGCCTCTAGTTGATAAACGCCAGAGGAGAACTGGCCCCAGACTGAGCCTGGGTTCTCCCAAGGTTTTTTTTTCTCTCCATTAGGTCACCTGATGGAGTTTTGGGACACCAGTAGGTCACTGGATGGAGTTTTTCAGTTCCTTGCCACTGTTGCCTTTGGCTTGCTCAGTTGGGGATATTCAAATTAATTAACCAAGCATTAATACCATTGATCAGCCCTACCAAACGTGGATGTTTTTTCCACTAAGAAACAAACATTATGTTATTTGAGTGATACTGTGATACTGTGATGCAATTTATATTGTGAAAAGCGCTATATAAATATACTTGATTTGACTTGACTTGACTTTGGGGTATTTTGAGCTGAAACATCCCAGACACACACAGGGGACACCAGAGACTTATATTACAACTTGTGAACAGGGGCAAAATACAGGTAGGTCCTCTTTAAATAAAAATGGAGACATACCAAATACTAGAACTTTCTGAAATTCAGGTACGTTTATCCATTCAACTTTTATCACTTTTCACTCAAATATGTATGCTGATAATATAATTTATTATAATTTAAATTATATTATTCACTTAGAATGCAGTATATATGCAGTATAGAAGCTTTAGTGGGCTGTATATATTGTTACATTATTGTTATATTGTGTAACAGGGAAATAAAATAAAATACACCCTATAAAAACAACAAGTTTCATATTAATTTATTATCTAACTAATGATTATTATGAGTTATGAATCCAGAAAGTGGATTCAAAAGCCTCTGAGGCCATGACACCTGATATCAGGTTACAATCACAGGTTTGATTCGGTCATGAATTACATTCATAGTACAGGTACATAAGCATGACATTATTCATTAGAGACATGTCAGAAAAAAGAATAGTTCAAATTAAGGTGATAATTGAAAACAATGTGAAATATGTAGCATATAATTGCCATAGGTTAGGCAAAATATGCCGGGATTATTATTTAGACAAGACAAATAATTGATTTTGGAACAGACTGCCAGACAGATTTGACAATCAATGAGGTTAAAGTCGATTCCCTTGAGCATTTCAAACCATAACAAAAATACAAATGACAGAAATATGTTTGGCTTGAAACTAAATCATCCCACACATCAGCAGCTAATTATTAATCATGCATAAACAATGCACAGACCAAAGTTAACATACATTTACAGCTAGTTAGCATACATTTGTATGTCAAGTAAACTTAACCTTCGGCCATGCATTCACAGCTTGTGACATGTCTGTATGTGAAGTGGGTCAGAGAGCTTTTGCTGCAAGTCAGCGTTATATCTCTCATCACATAACCGCTCTCCTTACAGCACTGGTGACTCTGTTCAAGCTGCAGCGTCCCGTTAGTATGAATCCACCTGCAAGAAAACACAACAAATAAGGATCTGAACTCAGTACCACGTGTAACCAGTCCTTCTCAACCCGCTCTGAGCGTATTACTACATAATAGTTCCCAGTATTTATACGGTTAAAAGATGGCTGTGTCTCATATGACCTTGTTATTTGTACACACTGTGACTATACAAATCACAACATATAAATAGGAAAATGTTGGAGTTATTTTGTCACTTATTGGGAGAAGTATGCTAGCTGAAGCCATTTACTTCCAGTCTTTGTGCTAAGCTAGGCTAGCGGTGGGTTGGTCAGACAGAGTAACTGCACGCATGGAGATGAAAATGGAATGTATGGACTGATCTAACTGGGGGATACGGGGAATAAGCTAAAGTCCCAAAAAAGTCAGCATGTTCCTTTAACAAGAACGCGTTAAATTATTCAGTGACATCAAAGACATTTATAATATTACAAAACACTTCTTTTTAAAATAAATTTTTTTTTTTTTTTTTTTTTTTTTTTTTTTTTTTACTTTCTATGCACCGAAGAATCTGAATAATGTAAAATGTAAAAAAAAAAAATCATGGTATCCACATTATACACTTAGGGACCTGAGTTAAGCACACTTTCCTTTCCATTGGACCCTATTATTTTTATTAGTAGTAGATTTGGTTTTTTGTTTTGTTTTGTTTTTTTACCTTCAATTTTACACAGTGTATTTTCCAATTTTCCATAATTTAAGCACATTGTTTTGCACTATAGTTTCGTGCATATAGTAAACTACAGCTGCATATGGGGACAATATGGGGATGTGACTCAATATTTTTACATTCACTCATTCATTCATTCGTTCATTCAAAAAAATGATGCAAAATGACAAATGTTCTGACAATACCCTCTAGTGGCCACAGAGCAGTTAGTCAAGGAAATAATTAATGTTTGATAGATGTGTGCTATTTGCCTTTAGTTGCATATTATCTGTGCCTTTAGCACACAATACTACAACAGACCTTCACATGATTGGCCAGCGCATTTTTAATGAAACATGCTTTTGAAATACTTGCCTGTTGTATGTCTTACACTGGCCATCACAAATGGGAAGCTCGACTTCCTGTGTGCAGTCAGCAACTGTTAGGTTCATTCTTGTCACTCTGGCAGCACATGTAACATTACCTGTGATACACAGAACAAAATTACAGTCAGCAACATACTAAAATCTTGATAAAAAATAAAATAATAATTGTTTGATTGAATGGTACAGTTCCAGCCACCGTGAAACATTTGTGTAAACCTACATGAATAGCAGCAATGATGTTCATCCCACACTCGTAAATCCTGGACACACACAAAAACATGATAATGCAGTGGCTTTACAGAAGGTTCAACCAGAAAAAAAACATGCACATGTGCAACAAACTTGGGTTACACTTTATTTTGATGTTCTCATTTACACATTCTGTTGACTATAAGTAATGTTGCATCTACATGTCAAAGATGAGTAGAGGTAGGGTTTGTTGAATAAGAGTTAGTATGTACTTGAAAAGTTACTTATAGTCAGTAGAGTGTCTGTTGGAGATCATCAAAATAAAGATTTAGCAGATACTAAGCAGAAAGTCTACTAATATTATCCTAACACTCTAATGAGAGTTAGTAGACATGGAGGGGCAACTTAAAGTCAACAGAATGTGTTAAAGGGACCATCAAAATAAAGTGTTACCCAAACTTGATTTTGTTTTGTAATGGTGATGTGATTTTGGTCTCTCACCTCGGCACAGGTTTGCAGTGGACACATGGTTTTCTCAACCTCAGTTCCTGTCGGACTACAGCTGAAAGATTCACACGGACTTGAAGGGTCTGTCCATCGATCACCCACCTGAAGAAAAAAAACACAGTTAAATACATTGTTAAATATGTTTTGTGCTAAATTTAGTTAAAGAAAGGTATTTTAAAGGGGCCTCTAAAACTTTACAAAACAGACAAAACTCCCATTGTGAGTAAAAATGTGAACTATTTCCTTTACCTTGTAAGTCCTTCCATTGTACTCGCAATTCTTCTCAACTGTAAAAGGAAAGAAAACATACTCTAAATCTATTTTCGCAACAGTGGACCTCATGATATTGTCAATAAAAAAAGATATTTTTTCCAAGCAACAGTGGCAGTCTACACTATGTGGTGCCAAAGATGGCCAAATTACCGCAGATCTGATTGTCACAGCAGTCAGAAACCAAGATGGAGATGGAGCTGCAGACTGGAGCAGGTCTGGGAGGTTTGGGTACGCACTCTTCAGTTCTAGTCTGGTTATTACATGTGCATATGTGACAGTTTGATTCCCATACTGCCCCCACCTATAACAGACAGACAGACAGAGGATTCTGTCATGCAGTATTCACAATAAACATCTATTTATTGTTTAAAAGAGGCTTGTGGTTGCATTAATAATTGATCTCTTACCGGCATGGGCTCACCCAATGGTCCTTTACACTCTGAAAAACATTTTTTGGTGTGAAATTCATGTATAAATCTTGAGCTTTAAAATAACAACAGTCGTTTTGAAATATTTGGTTGAATCTGTCGTGTTGGGAAAGGAAGTCACTCACTAGTGCATTCAGACACGCAGATTTGCTTGTGATCTTCTGCAAGCATTTGGTCATCAGGACAAAAGCAGCCTGATCTCAGACCAATCAAAGACGTTGCAGGGACACGAACTCTGAGGAGACAATAGAGTGATGGCCGTGAGGCTATTGGTAGAAAATGACGAACATGCAATCCTATACCTTACCATTACGAATAAAAAAAAACTCTTCAAGAGACTAATGGAGAATTCTAGACAAACGAAGTAAAAGGTGAAGCATTGGCAGTTTTCCTTGAAACTCAATCTTTTAATTGAGAGGTGAAATTTGAAGCAGAGCTTGCACTGTGGGAATCATTTAAAGTAAAAATCTTTCTCACCCGCCTCGACAGACATCATTCGGAGACTCGCGACACTCATCGTACATTTTTCCTTCAGGACATGTGATCTCTAAAATACAATGGAACAGGGCAAATGCATATTGTTATTGAGGACTGTTTCCCTTGTACTTAATGAATAAAATCCATACTGGGTTGAAACTATTACGCCAAAGGTGTGCAGATGGTTTATTCTTTTATTTAGATTTGTAATTAATTTTAAGCTAATGAATGTGGCTACATGCTAATGCAAACACAAACAGTATGTAAAAAGAGGATTTCTTACGTGCTCAAAAACATGGACCTTATCATCAAAGTACATATCTATAGTGCAGAGTATGAGTAAGCAGATTTGTATGCAGTAAGGGGCCCTTTGTAAGGGCACTAACCCAAGTGACCGAGTTCAATACTCCCAATAATCCCAAGGGCAGTTGTTTTCAACCTTTTTGACTCCAAAGCCCACCATTGTCCACAAAAATATTAAAAAGTCTGACAGTTTCCGCAAATTAAATTTCAGAAGTCCAATTCCAGATTAAGAGTTCTTTAGGGTTCCCACTCTTTATAACCGAAACATTTGCATATCTATTCAAGTCGTTGGTAATTTACTGGATCTGGAAGGTTTCTAGAAATCACGTTTAAAATTAGACTACTATGGCCCGGTTTCACAGATAAGGCTTAGATTAAGCCAGGATTAGGCTTTATTTTTTTATTTTTTTAAAGCATTACTAGTGTGAATCTTGAATAAACAGGGGGCTTATGTGTTAAAATTAGACTTACTTATGCAAGTTGTTGAGGGGGTGATTCAAATAAAAATTCCCTGAATCTTAGTTGTTTTAGATTTTGTCTTAAGGTCCTTGCACACCGAGTCCGAAATTCTCGTCTGAAATTTTCGCACGTTAAAAAATAAATATGACCTCATGTTGTATCAATCACGTTTACAAACTGCCTCCGAAACTTTCGCCCGTCATAAAAAATCAATTTTCAATTTTCAATTTTCTGCGTTTTTCGCATCCGTAGCAAGCATTTTGACAGGTGTTTTGACAATTCAGAGCCATTGTACAAGCGAACGACAAAATCCAGAACTGTTTAGGATCAATTCGTTCCCGGAAATTGTTGGTCTTCTTTTTAATATGTGGCTCCAGTATTGTAGCCTGACTACGTCAGACTTCCTACTTCCGCTAATTTAATTTCGCTCCTGTAGTCAGTCTGAGATAGCAGCCCATCTTTCAGTTTTCCTCTGGCCTGAAAACAGCCATCCAATCAATGAACAGAGGGCGGGCTGAGAGCCGTGACGTAGACGCTAAGCGCAGAGTTTTACATGGCAGGTTAGAGTAATCGAAAACCGAAACGACCGCGGAAATGGGAAACGAGACACGGGATGCAATTCGCTCTGTTATGGAGAACACTGAAGCCAGAACAAGAAGAGTGTTTGATAAACCTTTTAAATGGAGGTGATGTTGTGGCCCTACACCTGACTGGTTTTGGGAAATCAAATTAATTTCTGTAATCTTGAAATTAAGTTGCAGCCTTTCCGACAGACTCGTGAGGAACAAAAAGCTGTGTTTAAAAGATCTAATCCTAAGTTTGAGAGTTGGCTACAAATATTTTCTTGTTTCACTCTGTCAAAAATAAGTTTAGAGGCCGCGATTGTACCATGGATGCGTAGATTAACTTCGCATAATCTGCAAAAGTCGTTTACAGCCATGTTCACTTGCGGTATTTCGCTCACATCAAGTGTTTACAGCAGGTTTACAGTGGAAGTTCAATCATAGATTTGAGTTTGATGCATGATGTCTGAGGTTCGATGCAGCTTTGTCGGCGCATACCATACGCCATAAATAAACTTATCTGATTGGCTTACGGGTAACCAATGATTTTAAACTTCAGACAAGCGCCCCCTAGCGAGAGAGAAAACACTTCTCTATTATGCCATTCCAGACTCTGTGTACGAAGCAAACTGAAGTAGCAGAGTCTGGTATTACCAGGCTACCAGTATTGCTAGCAAAGCATCAAATTGAGCCACTGACATCCTGAAGTAAACTTTGAGTCACTCAGCACAATCCCGCAGCTCCTTGATGAGGAGGTGGAACTGTCCTTCCTCTCTACGCAATCTCAGGTTTGGATGGACCCAATATTTCCTCTTTCTCTTTTTAAGAAGAGTGAGGACAACAAAATCATCCTCACTGCATGAAGGATTTTTTTGCGACTCAGTGTGCAAGGACCTTTACTTTACAAATATTGTAAAGTCTTCTTGGGGCCCTAGTGGGCCCTGTTACCCTTGTTGAGAACCACTGCATAACGGGACGCTTATTTATCCAAGAAAACCAAGAGCACTTTTAAATGGCAAATGTTCTTTGTATGGCTCAAATAATTGCCTTCAAAGCTTAACCACAATACAATTAAACCCAATAAATACCATACAATCTACCATAAAACCACCTATGAATTCCACAAATTCAATACTCAATGAAACTCAAAGGATTCATAAAGACTTGCAGGTCTCTAAAGTGGTATATACGTAAAAAGGCTTAGGATAGGTTTTAAGATGCTGACATGTTGATATTATATGTATCAGTGTCTAAACGTCCAAAAATATAAGTGTACTACTACTTTCTGAAACTATAATTTCATTTTGTTCACTTACCACAGGTGCCATTGGTAAGGTATCTCCAGTCCACACAAATACCAATCCTCTTGCACTCTGATGCTGCGTATTCCAGAGAGGAACAGGCAACAACACTGCTTTTGGATGAACAGTAGTCAAACCGGCAGTTCTTCTCCACAGACGTAAGATTGATCCTTTCACTGCACTCCGCAAAAACCCTGAGTAAAATGCAAAGATGTTAACAACAATTATATTCGCAATTATAGTCGCATTGCAACAGGCCAAGTTGTTTATCCTTTTTCTATGGAAAAAAATAACTGCTGTTATTTTATGCTTATAGACCTCAGTTGATATAAAAATACCATACAGTGGCTTACTCATGGTGAAGAATGTCACATATTGGAGGATTACAGGGAGGTTGGGGCGGGGGTGGAAGTGAAGGTGAGACAGGGAAACAAGGAACATTGATGGGTGCAGATTTGCAGTAGGGTTTCAGAGGGTCTTCTACGACCCAGTCATATGCAGTCTGATCACAGCAGTTGTCATCTTCAACTACTCCATTTCTTCGTATGCATGACTGACCACCACAAACACCTGAAAAGTCAAATGGAGCAAGATTGCCCAAGGTTACCATTATATACACTATTTATATATATATATATATATATATATATATATATAGTTCTATAGTCTGTGATATCTGTCATAAGAACCATATTGTCTATCATGTATCAATTCCCAGACAGCAACATAGTGTCTGCCCAGATCAATCTGGTACATGTGGATTCAACGCTGTTGTTCAACATTGGGTTACTTTTAATCGTACAATCAAATGATTGTAATTACTTACCGCACTGTCCTATGGTGTTGTTTTGGAAGTGCTCTAATGCCAGGTTGATAACCAGATTGTTGAATGTCGAAAGAGAAACATAGGAACGGATAGGTTTTATATAGATGTAGACTTGACTATCACTGCTTTCAAACTTGAAGACCTGATTTTCATACGGTGGCTTTATGATTTCCTGGTTCAAAGTAGACTGGAAAAAAAGACAATCTGCTTATCACCCAAGTTAAAGTGAACTATCATCTCATTCACAGAAATACAAATAACGGCAGAGAACTGTAGGCTGTGGCAAAAATCTGTTTTGTTGAGTTGAGGATGTGTCAGTTAAAGAATAATGGTGAATTTGGTATTCTTGGGTAGAGTAAGGTGAAATGTGGACCACACATTATACCTAGATTCAAATGTATGGCTCTGGGAGACTGATACATTAGAACATTAGAAGAATCACATATTTAAAAAGTTTTTATTATAATGAACCTACCTCCACTGTGAATTCCTCTGTTACCATAAGTGTGACAATGTCATTCCAGTACTTTAATATGATGCCCCTAGAACAGGATTTATCAATTTCCTCGATACAGTAGTAGTTGTCTACAGTAATGCTTAATCTGTGTTGCGGTTCTTTCTCCTCCACTAGAGTGTAGGTGCAGTTGTCCATGAAGTCAAATGCAATGCCCTGGAAGGAAATGTAATGAGGGTCTCCATAAATCTGACACTGGCCTGAAAAAGGAAACAGGAAAAATACAATTACGATTGGTAAAATTCGTAAAAGTCACTCTTATTGTTTTCCATTAGCTGGACAAGTAGATAGCCCCACCACTAAATAATCCAACTGGATGAGTCAATGTTTATATGCCAGGTAGGTTTACTTACAGTCACACTTCAAGCTCTCACAGCAAGTCTCTTTATCTGTAACCAAAGACATCTTGTCTCTAGGGCAATCCGTCCTGATTTTGGGTGTTGGGCAGATTATGGATTTTGCCTCAATCACTCCACCCTTACAGTCTTTATCAGCACAATCCTCTCTCCAACTTTCTCCACATGGCCAGCTTTGATTTCGCATCACATCTTTGCACTCGCACACTGATTCAAAAATTACATAAAAAAAGAAGATCCCTCTAATTAACACGTGTAACACATATAATTGAGTTTGAGGACTGTATGATGAACATACTGTAATTCACATGGATTTTAAATCTGAGAAATTGTTTCATATGTAGTTTAAGTATTAGTAGGCCCTGGGGTTGTGTTATCATGTAGAATTGTATTTGTGAGTAGTAGTTGTACCAGGAGTTGTGTGTTCAGTGGTAGGTATTGTAGTATTGGATATAGGCGTCATTGTTGAAGGGGTCATCGTTGTAGGGATCACAGTTGAAGGGGTCATCGTTGTAGGGATCACAGTTGAAGGAGTCATTGTTGTTGGATTTATAGTCGTACTGTGCAGTTCTTGATATGAGGTTGAATTTGGAGTTGTGATAGTAGAGCCAGTGACTATTATAAAATCTAGTGGGAATGAGAGAAAAAAACTCCACTAAAAACAATATAAATTTGCATAGCAGTTTTAAAAAGATTTTCAGTTAATCATCACATTACTGGCTTTATATTAAGAAACTTTTGTTTAAATGTTAATTATAGCAAAAGTCAAGTGTATATATTTATGGTTGGTTCCATACCTGTTGTGGTCACTGTTGACACTGGAGTGGAATATTTTACTGAGGTTGTAGCTTCAGTTGTTGGCTGAGTTGCGCTTGCGTATTCTGTTGGCATTGTGGTTGGTTGAGTGCTCTCACGTGTTAGTGGTTGTGTTGTGGTTTTATATTCTGTTGTGCTCTCAGATGTTGGTAGTTGTGTCGTGGTTGTGTACTCTGTTGTCTTCTTTGAAGTTTGTGGTTGTGTTGTGGTTGTGTCTTCTACTAAAGTTGTATGAAATTCTGTTGTGCTCTCAGTTGTTGGTAGTTTTGTTGTACTCTGTGAAGTACCAGGCTGTGTTGTTGTTTCTTCCAAAGAAGTTGTAAATTCTTCTGTTGTCATCCTTGTGGTTGGTTTTTGTGTTGTGTATTCTGTTGTGCTCTGTGAAGTTGGTGACTGTGTGGTTGTAGTTGTTCCTTCCACTGGAGTTGTATATGCTTCTGTTATGTGCTCAGTTGTTGACTGTTGTTTTGTGGTTGTGTATTCGGTTGTGCTCTCAGTTGGTGGTAGTTGTGTTGTGTATTCTGATGTGCTCTGTGAAGTTTGTGGTTGTGTTGTTGTTCCTTCCATTGGAGTTGTATATGATTCTGTTATGATCTCAGTTGTTGGTAGGTGTGTTGTGTAATCTGTTGTGCTCTCTGAAGTTAGTGGTTGTGTTGTGGTTGTGTCTTCCACTGAAGTTGTATATGATTCTGATGTGCTCTCAGTTGTTGGTAGGTGTGTTGTGTATTCTGTTGTGCTCTCTGAAGTTAATGGTTGTGTTGTGGTCGTGTCTTCCACTGAAGTTGTATATGATTCTGATGTGCTCTCAGTTGTTGGTAGTTGTGTTGTGTATTCTGTTGTGCTCTGTGAAGTTGGCAGCGGTGTTGTTGTGCCTTCCATTGGAGTTGTATATGATTCTGTTGTGCTCTCAGTTGTTGGTAGTTGTGTTGTGTATTGTGTTGTGCTCTGTGAAGTTGGCGGCGGTGTTGTTGTGCCTTCCATTGGAGTTGTATATGATTCTGTTGTGCTCTCAGTTGTTGGTGGTTGTGTTGTGTATTCTGATGTGCTCTGTGAAGTTTGTGGTTGTGTTGTTGTTCCTTCCATTGGAGTTGTATATGATTCTGTTGTGGTCTCAGTTGTTGGTAGGTGTGTTGTGTAATCTGTTGTGCTCTCTGAAGTTAGTGGTTGTGTTGTGGTTGTGTCTTCCACTGAAGTTGTATATGATTCTGATGTGCTCTCAGTTGTTGGTAGGTGTGTTGTGTATTCTGTTTTGCTCTCTGAAGTTAGTGGTTGTGTTGTGGTCGTGTCTTCCACTGAAGTTGTATATGATTCTGATGTGCTCTCAGTTGTTGGTAGTTGTGTTGTGTATTCTGTTGTGCTCTGTGAAGTTGGCAGCGGTGTTGTTGTGCCTTCCATTGGAGTTGTATATGATTCTGTTGTGCTCTCAGTTGTTGGTAGTTGTGTTGTGTATTGTGTTGTGCTCTGTGAAGTTGGCGGCGGTGTTGTTGTGCCTTCCATTGGAGTTGTATATGATTCTGTTGTGCTATCAGTTGTTGGTGGTTGTGTTGTGTATTCTGTTGTGCTCTCTGAAGTTGGTGGCTGTGTTGTTGTTTCTTCCACTGGAGTTGTATATGATTCTGTTGTGCTCTCAGTTGTTGATGGATGTGTTGTGGTTGTGTATTCTGTTGTGCTCTCATTTGGTGGTAGCTGTGTTGTGGTTGTTTTTTCTACTGGAGTTGTATATGGTTGTGATGTGCTCTCAGTTGTTGATGGTTGTGTTGTGTATTTTGTTGTGCTTTGAGTTGTTGGTGGTTGTGTTGTGTATGTTTTTGTACTTTGAGTTGTTGGTGGTTGTGTTGTGTACGTTGTTGTACTTTGAGTTGTTGGTGGTTGTGTCGTGGTTGTGTGGGTCATTGCAGTTGTAGATGGCTGAGCTGTTGATGTGTAAGAAATTGTAGTGGTAGTTGTAATCGTAGTTGTTGGAATGCAGACGATTTGTCCATCAAAGCATTTACTAAGGAAAAAGAATATAAACTATAATGAATGTGAGCGGTACTGTATGTGTATAGTTCTTTAAACCTTTGATCTAAAATGTCTATCCAGCATTACAACAAGAGTCTACAAAATGGCTTACCAGCATTTATAGGGAGTGCACATTTCATCAGGAGGTGACAACACTCTGTTTATGATGTTACAAGTACAGTTGTCCAAGGTGGTGCATTTCCCTACGTTTTCATCATAATATGGGGTCTCATCAGGGCATCTCGGATAGCAACCTGAAAGTTTCATGCAGTGCTTTATGAAAACCAAAGACATTCGGGACATTTAAACTGTTTTCATATTTCTAATTTCTAGCAGTACTGACCAAGACAGCAACATAGTGTCGGCCCAGATCTAGGCCACGTTTGGTACTGTACATGTGGATTCAACGCATACCAGATTGGGGCCGGATCTGGACCGACACTATGTTGCTGTCTGGGGATGCATTGCTGCAGTTCAACAGCTAGATCAAGAAGCAGGAACAGGAAGGAAAAAAAAATACCTTGAAGTTTTCCTGTAAATCGATTATTAGTGCCACAGGTCTTAACCTGGCCACAGGGATCGTAATGCCAGGTGCTTTGGCCCACATCATTGTAATAGTCACAGTACACCGCTGTGGAGATTACCAAACACTGTAACCACTTGACTAACTCAATAATAATCCAGGTATGTCTTTACCAGGAAATGCTCATTCTGGGAAATGTTTAATAACAATAGAATACAATACATACGACACAAATCTGGGGATCTCCAGTTGATGCAAACGTCCTTTGCACTGCATGCCTCTGCGTAAGCTGAGACAGCAGTACAGAAACCGAGAAACTTTCCTTCAAACTCACAAGAACAGGACTCCAAAACACAGGCCTCGTAATAAGGCTCTGGATCCACCTAGGAGTCAAACGAAAGCAACAATTTTTGGCTGATTTCCTCATGGGAAAAAAATCAAATACGAGCACATTGTGTACCTGAACCAACTATCAAACCCAGAAACCATTTGATGAACTTGAACAAAAAGGTCGTAATTGGTTGGTATATTAAACAGTGATTTGTTGTTAATGAACCAAGATTAACTTTAAGCAACAAACATCAGAAACGACATTATTTAGTTGACTTAACGTCACTGCAAGGTACCTTCAGATGGCAATCTTTAAAGGTGTCCGATCTCAGGATCATACATCGCCGCTGAGCCCAGGCTGCACAATAGGAGTGACGTTCACAGGGAAATATTTCATGGGTCACATCAGAGCATGGCGGTTCTGATCTCTTCCAACTATTCCCAAAGTCCAGAACACTGAAAACTTCTGAGGAGCTGCTCGTCAAAAGGTCATTTGTCACCTTTCCATCAAAGTTCCCACAGAGTCCCAACACTCGGCCCTAATGTTCCACAGTTAAAAGAGAACATTGCATGTCTTCACCACATTTAATCCAGCAAAGTCTGCTGAAAGCTGCTGACTCAATGAATCGCATATAAATACCACAGGAGTACACCAATAACTGTCCCTACTGCATGTAGACATAATTAAAACATATAAGCATCTTTCTATTGTTTCTATTAAATGCATTGAGTTATGTCTTTGTACGGGAAACTCGCCCCTGATAAGTCACAATGTGAGGATTGAATATAAAACTTAGACATAATTAAATGTGATTCCTTACTCTCCACTGGGGCTCTAGTTGGATGGTGACCCTGGTGTGTTTGTCCCAGATTACAGTGATGCCCAGTCTGGGAGCTGTGATGATGATGTAGAGGCCCACAGTGTGGATGGAATAAAGGGGCTCTGCCAGCAATGCATTACCCGCCTGAAGTTTCTCAGTTACCTTCATATCGCTCAACATCAGAGTCACTGTACCCTGTCAAACATTGAGCAAACACAGTTGCATCATTATTCATTACAATTTTTACTTGATAGAAAGTTGAAATATTGACAACATCCAACAACAATTTATATGCACAGAAGATCACATACCAGGAGCTCCACTGAGATGGCGCGGGAACACGTCAAAGACTCGTCACAGCAAGGAACGCTCTCAGATTTAATTGCAAACTGTCCACTTGAACTTGCGTCCTTTTACAAGAAATATTAGAGGTTAAAAAATGTTTGGCATGTGTTTGAGAATTTTACTAATTAACACTAATTAAAAGTCAGGATTATGTTGAGCAATATTCAATCATTTGGGCATTGGTTATTCATATTTGACTGTCATTGTTTCATTTTATGGATTTAGTAGCTGTTTGACTAAAACAACTTCTGCCATGTTTAAAATTACTCTTACTGTATTATGTACCGAACTCCATGGTCACCCCAAAAGGGTAATTTATCACATAGCAAACACTCACCTTCACTAGGGTGTACTGACAGTGGCCATCGAACTTGTACCATTTGGAGTCAAAGGTGTGGTATTGCCCATTCCCGAAAACCTCACATACTCCTGAACATGCCTCATCAACACAAGACCACTCGCCACCTCTACATGTGCTATGAGACACAAAATCACATCATTCATATCCAGTGGACCCATGTTACCAATACAAGGATTTTAACTTCATTGTAATTTTCTTCATTAACGTTCCCAGTCTGGGGGAAAAACAGCTTTAGCATTCTGAAAAATATCTACATTTTTGTACCACAATATCAAAACCATATGGGTTTGGAACAATAATTCCTTTAAAATATGTGGACCTAGAAGACAATGCTCTTACCATATTTTACAGTTTGTCTCAACACTCTGACCAGTTTCATACACCCTCCCACTGAATTCACAGGTGCAGTTTTCATGAGTCACACAACCACCGTTATGATCTTCAAAAAGTCCCCCAGGACAATAACAGCCACTTATACAGCTGTTATCATCAGTCTGTAAATATATAGCATCAATTTCACTCCGACTCTTGCAGAAAATTAACACTTTAATACTTGCATATGGTAGGATGTCATAATGTCAAAGTTTTAAAGAAATGCTCACTACGGGTTTGGTCAAGCTTTCACATGTCCTATGGGCAGTCTTCACGGGTATTTGTAAACAATCCACACAAATTCTTTCCACTGAGCAATCTAGAAAAAAAAAAGGTAATGGTAATGAATCTTGGAATTTGCAAATTTTAATGTTGATTTGTCAGTGGGTGGAGTTTACAAAATTCAACGGTGGAGTTTTAATAAGAAAGTAATCTTGTGATTCCATATGTAAAAGATTTGTGTTAAAAAAACACAATTTAAATACACATAAATGGAGTACCAACCAGACCAGAGTGGATTAACCCTTGTAAGTTAGATGTAAAAACTTGAAAAAAAACAAAACTTACTGCAAATTTTGGGACAATGAAGTTGTCCATTTTCACACAAGCTGTAATAGAAGACAAACATTGTATACACAGATTCAGCTATAAATTGTACTCAAAAATATTGTTTAAACCTTGTTTTTATCCTTACCATTGGCGTCCACCGATGACCACTGGGCCTGGAGGTGTGACGCCTCCTGAGTGGTGGCAGCTGCACAGTGAGCGAGGACTGCAGGTCAGTTGGTTGCTCAGGTGAGAGTCTGATGTGCATCCACACCCCTCCACAGGGTCGTCCAGCACCTCACAGGTGGGATCAGGGCCCGAGAAGGAACGGCAGGTGCGGTTACATGCCAAAGTGGCGTAAGTAAACCTCAGGTTGCCCATGCAAGAAGGAACTGAAAAGCACAATGATAATTTGTAGAGGGGGTCCTTAATAAAAAAGTTGTTTTCACATGTTTATATAACCATAACAACTTTTTGTAATCATGTTAGTAGATACATCAACAAAACATGAAATGTACATAATCACAAAAATGTTAGTATATATATATATATATATATATATATATATATATATATATATATATTTTTTTTTTTTTTTTTTTTTTTTTTTTTTTATAATTAAGTCGAATAGTGGATAGTAGTGATGGGTGCTTTCAAAACACTGCTACTATTTAATACTTTACTCTTTCAATATAGCATTTGCAATTGGTTTGTAAAAGGTGTTATGTATTATTAAGCTGAGATTTCGCTGCATTTACACCGTTTTGACCAGTGTTTGTCATAGTCAGGTTACAGCAAAGAAGATTTAAGGCAGGCTCAACCACAAGAGACTAGCAACCAACATAACATAGTCAAGAACAGACCAAGAACAACGAAAACGAGGGATATATACACACACACACAGGGACAAACTAGGAAGTAAACGAGATAATTGACAAGACACAAGTGTGAAACATGAGGGCAAATCAAAACCCATAGCAACCAAGTAATGAGGGCTCAATTCACCACAAAAACAAGAGAAACAGTCCAATGAAAACCCAATAAAAAACCGGTGCCAAAATTGCAACCTGCAGTCATTTGCATTTTTTTTTCAAGACGTTTGGGGGAAAAAAGTTTGAAACTCGAAGATGTTGTAAATAATGAAAAAAAAGCATTTCACCTTTGTTGAATTTAAAAAAAAATAACAACTCTTTGCGACATGAAAACCTTAATACCTTTAAAAACGTCTCGGGTTACGACTGTAACCCTCGTTCCCTGAGAAGGGAACGAAACGCTGCGTCAAAAATCGACACTATGGGGAACACCTTCAGCGTGACGCATCTGAAGCCTGTATGGAACTATTCCAATCTTGATTGGTGCCACGTGATGACGTCACTCGTGACGCCGCATGTGACGGTGAACCGGAAACTATAAAAGGACAACGGCAGCATAACAGCGCTAGCTTTCAATTGGTCGAAGCAAGTCGTTCTCAGGAGCGTGAAGGAGTGGCCGAGGGACGCAGCGTTTCGTTCCCTTCTCAGGGAACAAGGGTTACAGTCGTAACCCAAGACGTTCCCTTTCGAGGGAACTCCCGCTGCGTCGAAAATCGACACTATGGGGAACGAATGCCCACTGCGCCACTCTTGAGAGAAACGCCCTGGTATGAAATCTGGCATACTCAAGACGAGAGAACTTGTGATCCCGGTGTAGAGGGCAGATCCAAACTGTAATGTTTTATGAAGGTGTGAGGGGAGGCCCAGCCTGCGGCATCACAGACCTCTTGAAGAGAAACTCCTGACAGAAGAGCCTTAGAGGAAGCCACTCCTCTAGTCGAGTGGGCTTCCACTAGAAGAGGCGAAGGCAAACTGCGTGCCTCGTAAGCTGAAGATATAGCCTCTACTATCCATCTACTGATAGTCTGTTTAGAAACAGGAGAGCCCCTTTTAATTGACCCAAAACACACAAGAAGTTGGTCTGACTTTCTCTAGCCCAAGGTCCTTTGAGTATAGACCTCCAGGGCTCGGACCGGGCACAATAAATGTTGCTTAGCTTGCTCATCCGACACATGCGGGGGAGGATGAAACGCTTGAAGAATTATAGACCGTGCCACATTTGACGGCACTTTAGGCACATAGCCAGGTTTAGGGTGGAGAATGGCTTTTACCCGGCCAGGAGCGAACTCGAGACAAGCGGGAGCAACCGATAAAGCCTGCAAGTCCCCAACTCTCTCGAGGGACGTAATTGCAAGCAAGAAGGCTACCTTAAAGGACATAAATTTCTCAGCCACCTCATCCAAGGGCTCGAAGGGGGCCAGGGATAACCCTTCGAGGACCACAGTCAGGTCCCAAGAGGGAACTCTGGACTGGACGACAGGCCTCATCCTCCTTGCTCCGTGAAGGAAACGAACAATAAGTGGGTGTCTCGCCAAGGTGCCGACCCCTAGAGGCGTGTGGAAGGCAGCTATGGCTGCCACATAGACCTTAAGCGTGGACGGGGAGAGCCCGTCAGAGAAGCGACTCTGGAGGAACTCCAGCACTGAAGCCACCGGGCAGTTAACTGGGTCCAACTGAAGTTCTCTGCACCATAGGTTAAAAACATTCCATTTTAGTGAATAAAGTTTCCTCGAGGAGGGGGCTCTAGAGTTTAAAATGGTCTCCACAACCTCAGTTGAGAGACTAGTATTTATGAGCTGGTCCCCCTCAGGGGCCAGACCCACAGTTTCCACAACTCCGGCTGAGGGTGAAATATCGTGCCCTCGGCCTGAGAAAGAAGGTCCCTCCTGATCGGGATTTGCCAAGGAGGGGCTGCTAGAAGAACCATGATGTCCAAAAACCATACTTGGGCCGGCCAGTATGGGGCTACTAGGAGTAAGCTGATCCCGTACCCCCGGACTCTCTCTAGAACCCCTGGGAGCAGAGCGATAGGGGGAAACGCATACAGCCTCAGCCACGTCTGTACCAAGGCATCCAGCCCCAGGGGAGCTGGATGCGATAGGGAGAACCAGAGTGGACAGTGAGTATTCTCGTGAGTGGCAAATAGATCCACTTCAGCCTGTCCAAACTCCTTCCATATTAGCTCCACCGACTCTGGGTGGAGTCTCCAATCCCCGGTCCTCAGCCCCTGCCTCGACAGAATATCTGCTCTCACATTGCTGCTTCCAGGGATAAACATAGCCTTGACTGATAGAAGTTTGCCCTGGGCCCACAGGAGGACCTGGTGCGCCAGTCTGCATAGAGGGCACGATCTCAGGCCCCCCTGACGATTTAAGTAGGAGACCACTGACGTATTGTCTGTTCGCACCAGAACATGATGGCCTCTGAGGTCCAGAAGAAAGTGCTTGAGAGCCAGAATTACCGCCAACATCTCCAGGCAGTTGATGTGCCAAGATAGATGGTGGTCTTTCCAAGGACCCCTGGTGTAGCAGCCTTCCATAACCGCACCCCAGCCTGTTAGGGAAGCATCCGTGGTCACAGTCTTTCGCTGACACGGTGCCCCCAACACAGGACCTAGGGAGAGGAACCAAGGTTTCTTCCACATTATCAAGGAATAATGCGAAAAGGGTTCCCCCTCGGGGAAAACCCCTTGGTCTTGAGCCACCACTGTAAGGCTCTCATATGCAGCAGGCCAAAAGGAATTACGTTGGACGCTGCTGCCAGGAGACCCAGCACTCTCTGAAAGTGCTTGACAGTGATGGCTTGGCCCAGCCTGACACTCCTTACTGTGGTCAAGATGGTATTTACGCGAGCAGGAGAAAACTGTGCCCGCATCGTAATTGAGTCCGATGGAAAATAGTCCCAGGAAAATAGTCCTTTGCAGAGGAGTCAATGAACTCTTCTTGACATTGAGTCTCAGTCCCAAGCACCTTAGATGGTGCAGAACAACATCTCGATGTTGAACTGCCAATACCTCCGACTCTGCTAGAATTAGCCAGTCGTCGATGTAATTGAGGATGCGAATGCCTTGAAGTCTGAGAGGAGCAAGAGCAGAATCCATACATTTGGTGAAGGTGCGTGGTGACAGTGCTAGACCAAACGGAAGAACCCTGTATTGGTAAGCCTTTCCCCCGAAAGCAAACCTTAGAAACTTCCTGTGCTGCGGAAGGATGGAAATATGGAGGTACGCATCCTTTAGATCTATCGTTACAAACCAGTCCTTGGACCTGATTTGACTTCCGATAATAGGTATGGTCAACATTTTGAACCTGTATCTCCTCAGAGACTGGTTCAATACCCTGAGATCTAAAATGGGACGTAAACCCCCATCCTTCTTGGGAACTATGAAGTACCGGCTGTTGAACCCGGTTTCCTGCTCTTGAGGAGGAACATACTCTATGGCCTCCTTTGCTAAGAGGGACTGAACTTCCTGTTCCAAGACCTGACCCTGCTCGGAGCCGACCAGTGTGTGCACGACCCCGTTGAATCTTGGCGGGCGATATTCGAACTGGATTCTGTAGCCCTTCTCTATTATATGCAGCACCCACTGAGATATATTTTGAAGACCCTTCCAGGTGACTAAATATTCTACTAGGGGGATCAGTCTCTCAAACTGACCTCTGGTGTTATGTTTAAAACCTCGGTGACCTGAAGCAGATGACTGGCAGGTCTTAACCGAAATAATTTTTCTGCAGGCCTCATGAGAGGAAGCGAACTCGACCGGGCCACCAATATTACGGGTGGACACTGCGATCTGCGTTCGCTGGAAACCGATGCGTCCCGAAGCGCCTTAGGCGGCGGGAAGCTAACATTGATTTCCCGAGGGCTCCGCGAAGGAGCGAGTTCTTGACACTCGATCACGGGGGGGAACGCCCTCAGAGGCCTGCGCAACACGTCAGGACCTCTTCGTCGAAGCCTTCCTTGCCTGAATAACGGTCCTCAGATCCGTTTTCGGCAGGGAAGACTTCGGCTGAGAGTGTTGCCTCTGGCTCCAAGCCTTATTCGGGGGAGCACGAGAAGCAACGCTCTCTTTTTGTATTTGCACATGGGAGGAGCTGGCGACCGCCCCGTGGGACTGCCCCCTGGCAGCAGACCCACGAGACTGGGGACGACGGCGGGGATTAGCTGTTTCAATGCAGCTGATTGGCGTTTCGTCTCCTGAAACCTCTCGACGACAGTGTTGACTGTCGACACTTTGTCGATGCCCGAAAAATTCAGGAAAAATGCCTCTCCGTTGCTACCAAGGCTGCCATAGAACGGCCGATTGCGCGGGCCGTCTCCTTGGTAGCACGGAGAGACAAGTCAACCGCTCGACGCATCTCTTGAATATCGTCGAGGGCGACCTCCCCACTATCGTCCACCTCTTTTAACAGGTCTGCCTGGTATGCCTGCAGGAGCCCCATTGTGTGCAGGTATGCACCAGCCCGACCTGCCGCCATATATGCCTTCCCAACCAATGAAGATCTTTTATGACAGGGCTTTGAGGGAAGGGCTTGGCGTGAAGGCTGTGACTGGGTTTGCAGGAAGCGCTCATCGAGTTTACTTTTTACTGTCGCTTCCTGCACCTCTGGTGGCCAACTAATGTTTAACTTGGCCACAGCCCTAGTCACAACCTCCAGCAGCTCCTCAGATGCAGGAGAATGGGGTGGCAGATACCCACATTCCCCTGCACCGATGCTCAAATCATCCACCTCCTCAGAGGTAGACAATTCGAGCAGCTGGTCCTCATCACGGGCGAGAGAAGCCGCAGAGCGGGCTCCCGAACCGTGAGCGGGACCATGGGAACTGGTTGATGAATGTTGAGAAAGGGCCTCAGCCGTCTCAACATCCCCAACCAGATCCCCAGGAATGCAAGCGCCGCGCTGCCTCGACAGACGCGGGACCTGATCCCTGGGGAGCGCATGCCTGACCTGTTTTATCACTAAACAGGCCCAGGCGGGAACCGAGCGTTCTCATAGGCATGAGATCACAATTTGCACAGACAGCACCCTCGAATGCTGCCTGTGCATGCTCCATTGCCAAACAAACAACACAGAGCGAGTGTGTGTCACCCTCGCACAAAAAGCGTGGACAAGGGGACGCACACTGTCTGAACTGTTTCTTTGCTGCCATCTCTATAATATATAAATCACAAACAACACCAAATAAGACACACAGTCACATAGAACGCTTGCTGAAGATCAGAAAGCTAGCTCTGTTATGTTGCCGGTGTCCTTTTATAGTTTCCGGTTCACCGTCACATGCGGCGTCACGAGTGACGTCATCACGCAGCGCCAATCAAGATTGGAATAGTTCCATACAGGCTTCAGACGCGTCACGCTGAAGGCGTTCCCCATAGTGCCGATTTTCGACGCAGCAGGAGTTCCCTCGAAAGGGAACAACAAACCTGAATCTAACTGTATAATTTTCACACTGAATAAAAGCCTGTCACTCACTGCAGTTTGTTTCTGATCTCCAGTCCTCAACAGTGATCCCTTGAGTAGCACAGGCTTTTGCATAGTTTCCAAAGGAGAGACATAAACATTCCTGTAATGCAACCGAGCACTGACATGTTCTCTTTACACAAGCCTGAGAAGAATCAAACACAGATTAAAAACAAGAAAACAACCATGAATTTCAAAAGCATCAAATATGTTTATGGATATGAATATATCTGTACCTCGACAAAGGGCGAAACAGCTACATAATCGTGACACACAGCAAACACTCCTTCTGGATCTTTCAGTTGCTCACAGTTGTCCTCAGCAAATATTTCTGCAAATGGAATGAATATAAGTGGTCACCTTCGAAAATAACATTAATATTGTTAAGTAGTTAGGCTAAAAGATCCTTACCATTGTCAGTGTTGATGCATCCAGTAATCGGGGTGCAACTGCCCATTGACCAGGACTGGGCAAAAAGTTGAGCCGAACTTTCTATGATGCCACTAAAAGTGGTGAAGTCATCGCTTGTGTCATTATTAAAAGTTCCACAGAGACCTATAATAATAATTGGAAAAATAAAATTTGATTGACTCTATTTTTTTATTTTATTTTCTGAAATTCTGTGTGATCCTTGAGATTGGCTTATATGAATGTGTCTTATTCAAACCTTTGGTATTTTCGGTTGGTGGCAAATTCAAATATATTTGAATTTCTGGAGAGATTTGAACTTGCATTTTCAGGCCAAATGAAGTCTGAACTTGAATGAACATTGAAGACTGCCAAAAGACTGTGGTTGACTCTGAAACAAACCCCAATTATATATTCAGAATAAAGGAGAAAGACATTTTTCAAAGCTTATGTTCATAATGCACATTTTGTCAAGCTTTTATATGAATATTTCAAACTTATTAATTCCAAAAGAGCCTACCAGTCTGTGACAGGTCACTGATTTCTATATTGTTCATTTGTATGCTGTTTGCAGAGAAGGTATATCTTTCCTGGAATCAAAATAACATTATTTAGTTTATAAGAGCAGTGACATTGATGTCACGATGTGGAATTTCATGATAAAGAATAATGTTTTTCCAATATGCCATTATGTAATTTAGAAAAATGTTAACTACAGACCACCCTAGTATGTCTGCAGTGTTGAAATGCAAATAATAATCTCATTATATTATAAATTATTTAGTTCAAATTAAATATTATGCAAAAAAAATTATGCAAATGTAAAAAAAGAAGGAAAACAGACAGACCTGGTTGATATTAAGATATGCCTTTTCTATGACAACAGTTTGCACAGAATACTGAATGTTCAAAGTCCAGTTAAGCCCCTGGGTGACATACCAAATAGTATGCATTTTAATATCAGTAAACCTCAAAATATCATATTTTAGTGAAATCTTTCCATTTCAGTTACCCTTGCAGCCACAAATGTGCATCTGTCTAGTAGAGAATACTGTTTGCCATCAAATGTAGTGATGAATTGACCCTCAATAATACACTTGGCTGGACATGTGTTTGTAGAACATGCCCATTTGCCTCTGATGCAGGTACTGAGGGGATAAATACAACAAAAATGTCTCAAGCAGTTTTCTTTTTTTTTCTACAGAATATATTCAAATCCCACATTTTTTACCTGCAAAGACTATCTTTTAATAAACCTTGTTTATATTCTTAATATTAATAATACCATTATCAGTTTTATGTTCTGTTTTATGGACTAGTTTGTTCTTCATTGTTTCCCTGAGTTTCTGTTCCTGTGCCCTTTGTTCTCGCTTCTCATTTGTTGTCATAATTTGATTTTGTTCCCCTGGTTATTGATTCCTGTCACCTCTCATATAGTTTACTTGTTAGCTCATCCTAGCCAAATTTGCCCCTTGGCCTCTCTCCATCATGGCCTCCTAATCATCCCCATATACGGATTGGCTTCATCACTGTCTCCTCTCCACCAGTAAGCTGGTGTGTGGTGGGCGTTCTGGCGCAATATGGCTGCCGTCACATCATCCAGGTGGATGCTGCACATTGGTGGTGGTTGAGATTCCCCCTTCCATGTAAAGCGCTTTGGGTACCCAGAAAAGCACTATATAAATGTAACGAATTATAGCTCTGTATATTTAATCCCTCAATGTCAGTTAGCCCATTATCCTGTTTTTTTCTATGATGTTGCATGCGTTAGTTTGTCCCTGGTATCCCAATGTTTCTGGTTTAGGATTATCTTTAGGAGGTTCCAGGAATTTGTTGAGCTAGTGCACTTGCAGAGTGGTTCCTCTTTTACCGTGGTTGAGGTGAAGGATGACAATCTATGCCACTTACACGCCATGGACCCTGAGCCTGTGCCCACGCCCACCTCAGACCCTGAGCCTATGCCCCACAACAACATAGAGCCAGAGCCTAAGCCCGCAGAGGACCCTGTGTCGGTGAAGAATTTGACCCTGGATCCAGTCCCTGCAGCCATGTCCATCCCAGAGGGAATGCTAGTAGAGCTTGACATCCTGGAGTTGATTCCCATTCATCACCCCAGCCCTAAGGTTTAATTGTGCGCTCCAGTTCAAGTGAATGTAATTGACCATCTGGTCCTGACCAGTTCCCTAGCCCTTTCTCCTCCACTGGTCCCATCCAACATCCAAGTCTCCTCTGACTCCTCTGGTCCCACCCAGCTCAAAGTGTCCTTCATTGCTGATGATCCCCCCTAGCTTCCCTCTCCCACCTCCTCTACCTATGAAAGACAGTTCCTATATCCCACCTCTGCTGGCTCCCTTCAGTTCCTTGGTCCCTCTTCTGTTTGCTCCACTCTGCTGCGCAGATCCGCCTCAGGTCTTCCAGCCTCCAGCTCCACCTTTGCAAGTGGATGTCCTGGCACATAACTCCACCACGCCCCATTGACCAGTTGGCTCCACCTGGGACCATCATCGTCACGGCTTCACTGGGCTTCCTTGTCCCGGCTCCACCTTGGTCTATTGTCGCTCAGCCTAAGGAAAGGACTTCCAGTCCTTTCGATGCACCATGTCCCTCCACCCCTTCAGCTTTGTTGGGATCCGCCACCCATCCGGCTCCACCTTGGTCCTCGGTCCCGCTGGTTCCGCGTCAGTCCTCTGGCACCACGGCTCCACCTTAGCCTTTAGGACTTATGGTGACATCCGGTCTCTGTTTTTCCTCGGCTCCACCTGGGTTTTTTGCTCTCCTGGCTCCACTGCTGGATGTCGGAACGTATGCTGGTGTTCGTATGGGTTGTCAGCTATCTCCTCCCTCCATCATCTCCTCCATGGCTCCTCCCTCGCCCAACTTACCCTTAGACTATTCCTCCCATTCCCCCATTAACTCTTCCTTCCCCAATTAATCTCCACCTACCACCATCACTACCGGAAGGGGAGAATGAAGTTTGGTCTATGTTCTGTTTTATGGACTTTTAGTTTCTTTTTCATTGTTTCTTTGTGTTTCTGTTCCTGCCTTTCGTTTGTTGTCATAGTTACTGATTTGGTCTCCCTAGTTATTGATTCTATTCACCTGTGTCCCATCTAGTTTTCTTGTTAGCTCCGCATATTTCAGCCCTCAGATTCAGTTAGCCAATTGTCCTGTATTTTTATGCTGTTACTTTAGTTTGCTCCTGTAATTTCTCCTATGTTTTTGGTTTTGTATTATCATCTTTGTTTTGTTTAATAAACTACATTTTGGCTGCAATTTGGACCCCCCTCTTCCTTGCCTGCCCTGTACATAACAAATATTCCATATCTATTTAATAAATAATATAAATAGATTTTATACAACCAGAGTGATCTAAAATCTTGTTGCCAAATCATTAGCTGTCCAGAATTGGAGGAGGAAGCTATTGAGAAAAATATATAGTCCTCACCAAGTCTGGCACTTTGTTCTGCGTTCCTTTCCTGGAGCATATGTTGTCTTTGCATGTACACATGGACACTCTTCCACATTTATGGAATAGTAACCATCAGCATGATCATTCAAGACCTTTCCTGAAATTGCGTGAGAAGAAAAACGTTGCAAATTATATTAAAATGAATAAATTAAAACTAGATTTTTGCATCTTCTGAAAAGTGACCGGTTATTTGAGGGATCGTTGATTTAAGTTAAATACTTAAGGTACTAATTAAAGTCAAATAAAATATCTGTGAAAACACATTTCCTTTTTTAATGCTAATCAAGGACCAACCTTCAGCAGGCAGGCAGGTGCTAGTAAATTCTTTGGTATAATTATGTGGGTTGCTACAGGTTGGGGGGAAAGCGGGACCCATCTCCACATAGTACAGGTCTCCAGGACAAAGAGGTTTCACTGCAAACAAGATCAATTCTTACCATTTCAATCATAGTAAAAAAATGTTTTATAAAACTGAATATGATAACATTTATTATTAAGTTGCAATAAACTGTGGTTCTTACAGCAATTGCTTTTTGATCTCCATTCTGACCACAATGGATCGGAGCTCCCACACATAAGCGAGATTTCTTTAAAAAAGGAGCAGTTTGCTTCCTGATGCCACAAGCCATTCATATGTTTATAACATAGAGCCTTGTAGGTTTGATATTTAATGCCGAGACATCCGTAAGCATGAGACAAAACCTCAATACAAACCTAAACAAAAAATACAGATATGGTTAGTAGGCAATCAATGTATGTTAAAGTATTTTATAGTTTATAATAGGGTACATCATTTAATCCTTTGCATATTTCACAAATATAAACCATATAAGACAATGCATTATAAAGTATAACTTAATAATTGATTTTATGTACAGGCTTCATAGAAAGCACAACCATACACACTTCTGGGTAGCAGCTGATTATATGTCATCTGGATTATGTAATCAGATTTCTATTTTTAATACTTGTAATTAGATTATATAATATTTTAAAATACTCATAATCAGAATACAGTAACTTTTTTTATTGATTACATAATTATTCAATATTCACAAAATGGCAAAAAATGCCAATTTAAAATGCAAATTTTCTTTCTCTTTATATCCTCCTGGGACCCAGGAATAGACTTTTTTCCACTGTAGTGGACATTATATTTTAGTGTATTTTTCTGACACCATGCATATCACAGTGTAATTCTGGCTGTCCAGTAAAGAGCACATTCAGGGCTTTACAGAGATACCAAATGTTTGGAGGTTTCACCCAGAAAACGTCTCCTTGGTCTTTAAAAATGTCTGACATTAATTTAGTGATCAAATAGCACTCTTATGGAAATATGATAATATATTGTAATTAGAATTTAAATCGAACTACTTTTCAAATTCTATTTCATCAACCAACATCTCTGGAAAACGTTATGGGGTTTCAAATCAAAAAATGACTTTCTGTTACAGAACAGGGCATTGATTTCATACATGTCCACTGTAGAGGACACCAGGACTTTTGGCATTTTGGGAGACACAACAAGTGAATATGTAAATAAATTATACATTAATATTCCTATGAAATGTTAGATATTATTATTAAAATGTTGCTAATTATTACTCCAATTCTTACACTTCTTTTTTTCATTAAATGTTGCTCCAAGAACACATTAATGTGCAAATTAGATACAGTGTATAGATACATTGCATTGAATGGGAATATTAATTTATTCCCATTTTACCCACATATTGCATAAAGTAAAATGGTGTATCAATTAATTCCGTTATATCTCTCATAACATAGTTGAGAATCATCTTTATACAAATTTTGGTTTAAAAAAATCCTGAAACCCCAAAATGTATTGGTGATTGAAAAAAAAATCCCATTGTTTTTGCCTACACATATAATTTTATGTAATTTAATTGTTTTAACAACTGAGTCCTGGTGTTCACTACAGAGGACATAGCATAGCATATGAATAAAATATCATTTTTTATTTTTTTTTGTTTGTTTGTTTGTTTGTTTTTACCATTTGTTTCTTATGCTCTAAACAATGTAATAACATGAAAAAAAAACCTCAATTAAAAAAAGTTTTTTTCTGGGTCTCAGGAGGATATTTTTCATCAATATGGTACAATATTATACTGTTCAAATCAATGGTTTAAACAAGTTAGGTGAAAAGTAATCTAAAAATAAGCAACAAGTAGTCAGATTACATTACCTAAAATGCGTAATGTAACAGATTACATCACTAACTAACATTTTTATCATGTCATTTGTACTCAGTAATGGACTATAATTTGGGTAAGTAATCTATTTAGCATGTAAAGAAAAGACTGTAAAAAAAATGTAACGATAATGCTACGGTAAATGGCACTTTAGTATGGTAAATTAAAGTTCAGCTCAGTTCTGTTGCTACAGTATTTTTATGGTAAAGTGCTGGCAACTTTACCAGCTTTTTTAACCTCAAATTTCATGTTAGTTACATCAGTTTACAGTTCATATTTGTTCAGATGTGTAGAAACTCACTTTGTTTTTCAGTGCAACAGAATCTTGTGTCAGGCATTGCCCATTAGAGAAAACACTGGCAGATATCAGCTGCTGCATAGTTTCTATGGACAAAACATAATCAAAAAGTCTTCTATTATTGTATCTTGAATACTCGTTGTTTAAAAAGAGCATACCATTTGAGCACACTAACCTGAGCTGTTCTGGTGCCCACAAAGCCCACTCATACCTTCCTCTAAAACCTGGTCCAGTTGCACCTATAAAAGATTTGCTCAAAGATTACATATAAAATATAGTAAGGTCCGAGTTGCCTTATAGAGTCGCTATAATGCAACAATCACATATTTTTGGTTTAATGATGTTAATATCTAAAAGAATTTTGGACCGTTATCTTTAATGGAAACTCACCCAGAGTGAACTGACGCCGTTAGAGACACTGTACCAGGTGACAGACAATGGCAAAACTTTGCTTTGGAGCCTAGTATAGATTCCGTAATGAAACACATACTGATAGGTGTGGTCGTATGGAAGGGGAATTCTGCAAAAAGATCAACACATTTTAGATATTTTATGTGTGCCGTAAAAAAAAAAAAAAAAAAAAGAAGAAGACGCTGCATTTAAATGTTTTAAAGCACAATCAACTTGGAAGTTCAAGTCATTTAAACTTAAATTACATTAAACTGACTTTAAAAAATGAGGTCCATATGGCTCCAAAATGGTATCTTGCATGATATAGTATAAATAAAAAATTGTAATATGTTTTTTTTTTTTTTTTTATTCATTTCACATCAAGCTTTTATAGATTCTAGCAAAAACCCAATTCAGAAAATCGGTGATTTTGGTCATCAAATATTTGATTTGCTAAATTAAAATCTAAAATTTGATATGATTTATATTAGGAAAAAATATGAGGTGTAACCAATATTAAATAGCACGCATGGCAGCTTTTATAATTATATACTATTAAAATGTCATAAAATCATAAATACAAGAAATGACAAGTAGTTCTCTACAAATACAGAAATTGCATTCAACTGATCTGATTTTTTTTTAAAATGTGAGTCATAAATGCCAAACCTGCTGCCTTCCACTGTGACAGTGTTATTGTGAATGAGGGTCGTGATTTTATTGACAATGATCTCCACTCTGTCCATCAGGCCGTTCGGTCCACGCTGGACGATGATATGACAGTTCACTCCGGCGTGAGTGAACCGTGTGAGCGTTACAGGACATGTGGACTTCAGATGAAATGCAGTTTTGTTGAAGGTATAAAAGACGCCGCTGCCATACGTCTTACACACATCTAAAAAAAAAAAAAAGAAAACAAAATAAACAGGACCAAAGTAGACATAACAGCTCATTCCTGAAATGTATGTATTTATTGTGACAAATGGTTTGTCTCATAACAAAACCAAGTCTATTTTTTGTTCTCATTATAATACTAACACATTTATAATTGGACATGTAACCAAGCATGTGTTAAAGTAGATCAAATGCAATAATTTCTTACTTTGAGCTGCAACCCCAGAGTAGATGTGGCCTGCGAAGAAAAAAGGTTTAAATTCCAATAAATGTTCAAATAAAAACAATTAACTAGATTAACCATTAGTCAATATATCAAATGACTTACATTCTTTGATAAATTCAGCTATATAAATAATTTAGGTAATCAAAATGAACCAACCTGAGAATACAACAGTTATTCCTAAAAATATTGCCTGTTGCAGAGCCATGCTATCTGATAAACATCTGCTCACTGGTGAATCAGGACTACAGAAATGTGTCTTGAAGCCCTTTTATGATGAGATCCACTTCACCAATTTGAATAGCATGAGGAAATAGCCACTAGATTAAACATTGACTATAAGGGGGTATGGAACATAAGAGCAAACAAAGAGCTTTTTAAATGCTAGAGACAACTGGAGAAAATCCAAAGATTACTGTGCAAATCTCTTGATTTGACACTGCTTTGTTGTTTACTTGTAATGGCACGTAGGCCATTGTCTATTTAAAATAGTTCCTGGTTCTGCTCTGTGAACCGGTGGATTTAATTACAGGAACTTAGCTTGCTGATGGGAATAAGATCCCATAACTCAATCACGGAAAACCTATGCATTTATTTTGCGAAACTTTTGCGTTCCCCCGAGAAACTTTGCGTTCCCACGTAACACCTGTTATGAGCTCGGACAGACACTTCCTGTTTGATGTCCCGCTAGCAGTTTCAAAGCTCCGTACGTTAATGAAGCGTTTCATAGTGTTTGAACTTAAACTCAAAGATAAAGAAATGCGGTCAGTGCTTAGGAGTTCAGTGAAGTTGGCAATATATTCACATAGCCTATTCGAACTTCCCGGATCAACATATTCTTAAGCTAAACGTTGTTAAAACACAAACGACACCTATTTACAATCACAGAAACCGACAACGAGCAACAACCCAATTCCCCTCAACACGAGCTTTATAAATTACAGTCGAAACCAAAACCCTTCTGCACATTTTATATTATTAAACATATCACTACTGTCACCAAATTCAGTTCACACATCACTGCTCTCCTGCTGGTTATACTACAATACTTAGTTTGATTAAAAAAAATATATTTTTATGATTATTTATTATGAAATAAAATGCAATAACTTCACACTGTTATACAGTGTAATGCCATCAAATTCAGTAAGCAAATATATTGCAAAAGCTATGGTTGTAACTATTATGTTAGCTGCATATAATTTGTGTAAAGAATAGGCCTACTTATTTTTTATGTGGAATTACTTCCCAAACTAAGTGTTGTATAACCAACATTAGAGCAGTGATGTGTGAACTAAATCTGGTGTGTTATTGAAGTTATTGAATATTTGTCATAATATAAAGTGTGCAAAAGCAGTGTGGGGTCACCATTGATGTGTAAACTGAATTGGGTGGGACTACAGTTTGTAACATTGAAGTTAATGACTATTTTTGTGTTTTTGATGTCATTTTTGGGTTAGGCTATATTTCATTTTGCAGACGGTCCCTGCCTTGTCTCTCAGCCGCCTGCTCACAGAGATCCATTTAGCCTATATTATAAAGCTCGTGAGGAGAACTGGCTTGTAGCTCGTTGTCTAGGTTCCTGTGATTGTAAATGTGTCGTTTGTTTTTTAACAACGTTTAGCTCAAGAATATTGATCCGGGAAGTTCTATGTTAATATATTGTTAACTTCACTGAACTCCTTGAGTTATGACTGACTGCATTTCTATATATTTCTACTTATATAATCACAAAAGATTTGAAGAAAAAAATAATTCTCCCATCCCAAATTCTTTCCACCACCACGTTCCACGTTAGGGGCTCCGTACTTTCTTTCTTTCCCCTCTCCTGAATAGGTAAATTATTACATCCTTCTGCTCCAGGATAAAACAGGCAAATTCATGACAAGAACCAAAGACGATCCTTATGGCAACGTGACTATTAAATTGTGATACATGGTTAATATTGGATAAATATTAGCTAAAACAAATAAAGCTGGTTAAGGATATCCTTTAGAAGTCTTCAAAACAGCATTCACCATGACAATATTATGTATAATGTTAAAGCTAGACATAATTATATTAATTGGTTTATTTTATTTTTTACTTTAAAACTATTTTGCTGTAAATAAAACAAATACTGGTAACACTTTACAATAAGATCTCATTTGTTAACATTAGTTAATGTATTAACTAGCATGAACTAACAATGAGCAATATATTACAGTATTTATTCATCTTTGTTAGCATTAGTTAATACAAATATAACTGTTCATTGTTTGTCTTGTTACTTCAGAGTGCATTAAATAATGTTAACACATATAACTTTTGCTTTTAAGAATGTATTAGTAAATGATGATAGATATCATTAACTAATATTATTAAATGCTGTAGATGTATTACTCTTTCTAGTTAATAATGTTAATAAATGAAACCTTATTGCAAAGTGTTATTGATTACTGAAATACAAAAAAAAATACTATTTCAGCCTTTCTTCTTATTTCATGTTTAATTCAGTGTTACTTGCTGTCTCTTTGTAATTATTTGTGGAATTTAGCAATTTCTTCAAAGTCCTACAGCAATTTTTTCAGTGTACATGCGGTTTTTATTAAGTTGTGAAACTGTGAATAAATGGTGACCACTCAAATAATTATATACCTTTAATACATAATTTGGTTGCACTTTATTTTACAGTACATGCACTTACGTTTACTTACAGTGTACTTACCAAAGAAAGTACTGGATAATTAAAGGTATCTACATGGGTTAAGTTTAGGTTTAGGGTTAGTACCTCATTACTTATTGTTATTACTATAATAACTATGCTAGCCATAATAACTATAATAACTATGCTATAAAAAAGTGCTAGCTATATTTTTTTACCTTTATTCTTGAAAAAAACATACCTATATTATGTAAACTACCATTGAACACGAAAGCAACCGCTAAACCTGTAAAAAATGTTGCCTCACAATAATCAACAATTGAGGGCAAGTTTTATAAGTGCCATTGACAAGGTATATTCTGTCCAGCAGGTGGCAGTGTGTCTGTTTGTTTGGCGTTCTTGTATGTTCAATCTATCACACTTATTTTGTACTCTTATGATAAACGGAGATAGAGATTAAGAAGGTCTCCAAAAAAAATCCACCCACAAAGCTGAATCCAAATGCAAAAAGAAAAAAGTTTTCATGCCCAGAGATGAGATGACTTGTTTTTCAGAATGAAGGCCAATCATTAACAATCACTTCATCAGCTCCAGTAGGCTAGTGTCCAAGCTTATCCGTGTTCTCAGTGAAATGATGCTGATTTACCTATAATCAATTCCTATAATCTAAATAACCACACATGGACATATGGTGCGTTCAAGTCATCTCGTATAGATCGTAATTACGAGTTGAGCGCACTTGAACGCCACCACAATGTCGTAAATACCAGTGGGGAGCTCGGGATTTTCTTTAAGCCCAGGGCCCGTATCCCTAAAGAGTTTTTGTGCAAAAAGTGGCTCCTAGCGGCTAAATTCTAAGAAAATTCTCAGAGTCCTGACATTTTCTTAGAATTTCCCCTAAAAGTGACAGGAAAATCCCAGTTAATATAAAAGCTATTCCTCAAGATTCCTAGCGCTTAAAATGGCTCCTAAGGCGAGATCTGCTAAGAGCAGGGAAGAGGACTTTTAGTGGCTTAGGAGTTCCTCTAAGCAGCTGCACAAAATGGGTTAGGATTCTTTTTTTTCTCCATTTTCTGTGTTTGTAGGATATTTGTTAACAAGCCTTCATAAATAGACCAGCCAGCAATCACAGACTGTGATAAAAGCTGAGCCATGTTACCCTCGTTAAGACCACACTGAGTTGTAACGTTGCAATTTCTACTTCATTAAGGACAGCCCCTTGAGATAGGCCATCTTGTTTTCAATGGGGTCCATATGGGAGTGAAAGTACAAAATATGCCAGCTAGGATATTAATATGACCAAATAAGACACGAATCATTATTTGAACAGGGTGTAATGAGCTTAAGTTTTCACATATTTTAGATTCTAAGGCTATAACCTACAGCTTTCCAGATATTTTCTTGAATGTGAAATATTATTTACAATTACAGTCTGCATAAGATTAGAGTGTATAATTATGTTTATTGGTTTGAGGGTACATCCTTTGCTCATTATCACCAAAAGTTCATTTTCATCAAACTTGTAGGATCAACCAATCACGGCTTTTGAAATGATGACTCATACCTAGCAACGGGGTCAACCACACCTCCTCACTAAGATAGGATTTTCCATCCATTCCTTGCTCAGAGTTCAGTGAAAATGTTCTGGAATCACTTCTAAGCTAAAACTCCTGGCAAGGAATTTTTAGGTTAAGTTAGGAGCTCTCTGAGAGGATCCTCAGAATCTTTAGGGATACGGGCCCAGATCTGTACGAGTTGGGGGCGTGTCACTGAGAAACATGGCGGAATACCACAATACTTAAAGGTATTTAGCAGTGATATTGCTAGACTTTTCTATTTACAGTGAAGTAAGCTAATTGCCTGCACCGAATATGATGGCATTTTAATATAACAATGTAATGTAGGCTAATGGTAAAGTTTGCAGTGGCTTCATAAATTAATTAAAAACATAAAAAAACAAAGCACACCTGATGCACATTTGTTTGTTCTTCATTTTCTAGAACTAGAGTTTAAGAAACTTGCTCTATTTCTGTGTAATTAATTAATATAACATAATGGTTTAATGATCTACAGCTAAATAGAGAGAGCTTTAATGGTAACTTAGCAAATATTTAATTACTACAATAGTGATTTCTTGTTAGAAATAATATATAAAAAAATGTTTTTTTAGCTCAACTGTCAGAATTGAACGCACTGAATTGTGTGATTTCAAAGGCAGCGAAGGATACATCAATGCTGCCTTCAGAAGTGAAGCTAACAGTGGATTCAGACATGTCTTGATACCTTTGTATCCTGGAATGCTTACAACGAAGGAAGAATTGTTACACTTTTAGACACAGGCATGAAACGTGACGGATATCAGAGTGAAAAGGCTTCTCGAACAAGAAAACATGTAAGGCAGTACTTGAGTTTGTCCATCTATAAGATGGTTGAGGTTTGCTATTGCTGTATCTATCACCTTAATGCAGTGCTTACAAAAATTAGCTTCACATCTAGGTCTTTATTTTTAAACAAGCTGTCTGACGGGCCTATTCACCTACATCAAAAGAAAAATGTGGTTGAATTAACTGATTGCGCAGCTAAAACTGATCTTGTCCCAGTTGAATGCCACTAATACGACATTAAGAAGGAAGAGAAGATGACAGGCAGACTCTCAACCTCATAATAAGCTCTTTTGTAAAGAGACGGATTAACCATTATTTACCAATACAAGCTCAAGAATGTGTGTATGAATACTAGGATAATCAGATAATAAACTATCAGCAAATACTGATATGCCATTATCAACAATTCTGTGCATGAAGTCATTAAGAGGTATTTCTGCGGTATGAAACCACTCAAGTCATTGATTCAGTGGACCAAACAGTATCTTTCAGAGATTGTAGCATTTGATGTCAGCTATTCCCCACTGTACTTAAATCAATACAAATAAGAACATTAATTAGCACTTCAGTTGATCAAACAGATTTGATCAACAGCTCCACTCAGAAATATTCCATTTCCTGCTCTACGCTCTTTAGTGAGAGAAATCAGAGCATTCAACCTGCTCTTAAAACCTCCACTTCCATTAACAAGAGAAAACTCATGCTTTGACTTTCAAAATTACCCAACCCGATCTCATAAGACCGCGTAAGACAATTTTACAAGGTGGCGATTTTAGATGAATTCGTAGAATGTGAACTTAAACCTAGCCCTCAATGGGGCATGAGGAGATCTTATAGAGATTCACCTTATCCAATTATCCAACAGTTCACCAAAACATAAACTAGTTATGAATTGCATGAAAAACCCTATCCTGGCCCTCTAGGAGTGACACTTGACCAATCAAATTTTGGGACATGGACCAGAATGTAAATGGCTAGAATGTATATGTACCGTATACAATAAAATGAATGAATGAATGAATAAATGAATGATTGAATTAATGAATTCATTTAAATATATCATTTACATCCATTTGTATTGCACATACCACAATCATGCCAGGCTCTCCCTCACTCATCCGATGGTCACATTTACCAGAGTACTGATTACGAACTACATTTCCCATGATCCTTACTGGCACTTAACCACGTACTCCTGACAGTCATCAGCCCTCATCGACAGCATTATAAGTAGAGCACACACAATCTCAGTCATTGTCTGGCCTTGTCTGATGATACATTACTTCCCAGCTACTTCCCAGCTACTTCCCAGCTACTTCCCAGCTACTTCCCAGCTACTTCCCAGCTACTTCCCAGCCTCATGATTGCTAATCCTGTTACCTGTTCCACGTCAATCTCCAGTCTTCTCAGTCATCCCCAGACCTGCAAGTACTCTAAGTTGTTCTCCAGTCATCCCTTGTCTTAGCGTGTTCCCTTTGTGTGTGTGCTCATCCAAATCTGTAAGCAAAAGACTCAAAGGTAACCATAAACCTATATTCTCCACATCTACGATCTCAAGCATCACCACTTACCTGTTTACTGATTGCGTTTTTGCCCAAAACTGTTAATAAACGGCTTTTTTGAGTTTTAGCTAGCTTGTTTCCTGGTTATTATCAGTAATAGTCTGATTCTGTAGGCCTACGTGACACAAATACAATCAATGTAATATATTTGTCAGTTATAAATTAAATTTCTGCAGTTAATAAATAAATAAAAACATGGAATACTATTTACAAGTATTTGGTTTTAATTAAATAATCATACTTTCAAAATGCATTTATTCAGTTGCTTAGAATCTACATAAATCTGTTCATTATGAAACAATTAAATGTATTCCGTTCAAAAGTATGAACATGGTGTGTATGAGATTGAGAGGTTGAAAGAAATTCCATTTATTCATGATAAATATATAAACCTGGTTATTGTGTATTTAAAACATTCAGTTTATAAGTATGCTATTTACAGAAATATTCATTCAAGGCTGACAAATAAGCATCACATTGTTTATTAGTTTATGTTAACACTGTTTTAAAAATACATAATGTAAAAATATTATATATTCAATAAGATAAAAGCTATATATTCAATAGTTTTTTATTCAATATGTCTATTTTTTGTATAAAATTATCTGAAAACAATATGATGTAAGGCAAAATTAAATTCGGTTTTATTTATTTTTTCAACAACATTCAATTTAGTTCAGCTTGAGAAAAAAACTAAATATTAGGGGGGGGAAGCTGTATATTAGTAAATATTATTTTTTGTTGTAAAACATGTTGGATTAACAGAATTCATCTGTTGTTTAACTTGTTGGAATTGCAATTAATTAAATTATTCTTCCTGTAATTTCAATTTAATTCTCTGTGGGACATTCTGAAATGTTTTAATAAATAAAGTGTTTAAATAAGACAAATCTATTTAAGATCGCAACTGTTTCTCCAAAAATCAATTAAATGGAGACCAAATGGAGACATGTGCTACGGTCGATTGGTTAATAGATTTTTCTCCTGAGAAAAAAGACCCCAGTAATCTCACATGTGTTTCCTCTGCTCAGATATGTCAAAAGCCCTACAAACAAAAGATGTGAATCTTAATATAACACATTTCTCATCAAAACTCTTCCAAGACCAAATTATCACAGCAATGATAACCATGTCATTGAATATCTGATCTGATCTAATCATTGTCTAATTTGTGTCCATTTGTGTTTTCCAAAGAATCCAAAAAGTTAAGAGTAGATATCATCGCCCTTCACAAACAAGGAACAGGAGACAAAAAGACAGTGAAGGCACTAAATGTTCCTGGAGAAGCATAGTTTGCAAGTTCAAAGTTAAAGGAACAGTGGTTCCACTATGTGGACGGGGCAGAAAAAGTAAGCTATCAACGGCCGCAACCAGATTTCTGAGGAGGCAAACGGAAAGCAAGATGGATTTAGTGAAGTATCAGGAAATCCTAACTTCTCTGGAAGACTGTATTCTCGTAATTTTGACTGTATTCTCAAAATATTACGACTTTATTCTCGTAATGTTTGAACTTTAATCTCGAAATTAACATTTTTTGACATTTATATATAAATAAATAAATAAAATGTTATATAATAATAATAATAATATATAATGTAGATATAATAATTGTAGATACAAGTTCACATGTTAATTAATAATTTAATGAGAGACAAGAAAACATAATGCTAATAAATATATATTGGCTTACTTGAAAGGCTCGAACAAGACACTTGACCAGACCAGAAATAACCCCCAGACTTCTTCAATTATTTATTTAGTATTTTTAAGTTCACTTTTTATAGTTTATGCATTTTTAACGTGTTTTGAGGCTACTGTTTACAAAAAGAAGCTCTTTGGCCAATGGATGTGTTTCTCTGCACGTGTGTTGGTGTGTAGCTCTTTGACGCCATGCGCACGTCACGATGACGCTGAGCTCTACCTTTCCCTTCACTCTCACCAGTCCGTCTGATCCTTCAGACTTCACGCACAGAGCAGTGACACAACTTGTCAGAATTCAGACTAGACAGACCATTCATAAAACCCCATCAACAACACAACAGCGCGTCAAGCTGGACTCAAATCAGCCCACTTCTCCAGTTCATCCTCTTTGACCTACTGTGCGCATTTTTTTCTCGCGGTTTTTCACTTATGTCCCGCAAATCCAGCGATGACTATAATCTGCGTAGTATGAGCAATCTGATGGGCGAGAGGAGGAAGAGAGCGGCGGATGATGGAGAGCGGAGTCTCATCAAGGTTCCGTCCAGCGCGAGCCTCAGTAGCGCCGGTCCCTCAGCAGTGTCTCCTGCGCCCGCGGACCTGGAGCGCGCGGCGCGCAAACAGTTCCAGCAGGATATCACGCCGGGTTTCGTCTACGTGCTGGCAGCGTTCTCCGCTATCGGCGGCTTTCTGTTCGGCTATGACACCGGGGTGGTGTCCGGGGCGATGCTTCTGCTCAAGAGGGACATGAATGTAACTGCCCTGTGGCAGGAGCTGCTGGTGTCCGGGACTGTTGCCGCCGCGGCGGTGTCCGCGCTGCTCGGCGGGTGTCTCAACGGGTTGCTCGGGCGGCGGGTGTGCATCCTCACGGCTAGCTTTGCCTTCGCCATCGGGGGGATAGTGATGGGATCTGCTCCTAATAAGGAGGCACTGCTGGTTGGACGACTGATAGTGGGACTTGGGCTTGGTAAGTGAGACACACCTGACCTAGGGTGATGCATTCAGTGTGCTCTTGTCATCAGAAAAGTTTCTATGAGGTTGTTTTGTGTCTTGCTTTTTTTATTGTATATCAATCTTCAGTTGATTTATGGATAACACTTTACAATAAGGTTCCATTTGTAAGCATTTTGTTAATAATACTTATAATGAACTAACAATGAACAGAACTTCTACAGCATTTATAAATCTAACCCTTTGCTAGTAATATTTATCAAATGTTGCAGATATCTTAACATCATTAATGCACTGTGAGCTTACGTGGACATGAATATTTTTACTAACTAACATTAACAGACGTTAATAAATGCTGTAAATATATTCATTGTTAGTTCATGTTACTTGAGACCTATTGTGTTTAATATTTAAGTAATTTAAATTTTAAAATGTAATGATTATATCAAAAATATATAAATATTTAAGGTTATGTAGTTACTGTAGCTACATGTTACTACATGTCTTTACTATTATGAATAAGTAAATGATGCATAATTACAATAAACTAACCCTAAACAAAAAACATAACCTTAACAGTAACTCTATATTTCACGAGTTCACACGTACATGAAATCAAATGTAATATTAATGCGTATTTGGCTTGCTGTCCGGGGGAGGGCTCCGAGCTCGGAATTTTGCCCGAACCCAGAGTACTCCCCCCTATACTGGGGTAGAACCCAGCCGAGTGTGAGGTGACGGGGTGGTGGAGGGATGCTGAGAGACTTGTCGTGAGACAGGAGGTGAGGAGAAGCTTTATTTATACCGGCTTCCTCTTGAGTTGATTGGTTGATTACCTGAACATGCTCCTCCCGAACTTTGTTACATAAAACTTCATTAAGTACATGTAGTTAATTAATATTACTCAGTACTTATTTGTGTTGTGCACTATAACAACGTCAACTTAAAATAAAGTGTAACCAATATTACTACATTGAAAAAAAGTAGTCAATATGCAGTTTTTAAAGAGCTTTTTCTACCTAAGCTCTTAAAGAGCCTAAATGTATGTTTATCTTTATGTAGACAGGTTGATTCAGTCTTATTAAATAACGTTTTGGACTTAACCAAATAAATAACTTTCTAACGTTACCTAACAAAACAGTTTCTGCATTTTTTTTGCATTTTTAGAAATCAGCGACATTGTGTTTTGTAAATGGAAGGTACATTGTTAGCTCCTTTAAAATTAATTTTAGACTGTTTGTTTAGAAATTAGTCAGGCAATTTCATGACTGTGGAAAATAAACACCTTTCTCAATAGTTTATGTAACGTATGTGTACCAACAGTGTTCAATGGTCTATATACAAGCATCACTTATATACAAATTCATTTGCTTATTATTTGTGTTTGTACTTTGTACCATGCTTTTTCTTTTCTTAAAACATAATGTCTAAAAAAAGTCACAAATCACTGGTCAGGAAATTAGCAACAATTAGACAAATACTGAAGATAAATTAACTTAGCTCTGAATAGCCTTCCCCATCTTGCAGACAGCTTTTTACACGAAGAAGAGTGTGTTGTTCCACTCAATGTTGATGGCTTCAAACAGTTGAAAAATGTCTCCTAATATGAGACCAGATATTCACTATGGTTTAAATCTGGACTGTGACCAAGGCCAAAGCATGAGCCTGATGGACATGTGCTCAAGCCACTTCTTGGTTCCTCCACTTCTTTTTTGAGTGAAACCTTCCCAAACTGGAAGTGCCTCCCATAATCTAAAATGCAGTAGGCTTATTAGGAAAAAGTGGATTGGAGTTTTTGTTTTTCGTCTTTGTGTTGTCATTCGGCCTTGTTGGGAATGACCTTTTTTGGATACCTTTGTTCTCTTGCCTCTTTGTAGTGAGATGAATAAGAGTGTGTTTCTTTCACATTTCCTTTGTGTCCATTGGGACACAGCTCTATTCAGAAAACACTTAAGCACTGAGACAGTTCTCTAATGTATTTAGACAACCCGGGATGTGGGATGTCATCTCACAATGGAAGAAATCATCCTAGACCGCCATTAAGTTTAGCTCATTCCTCATCCATGGCCACTCCAGCCTGTTATTCTAGCTCTCCTAACCATTGCAAATGATTCCTTCTGCAATGTTCCTTAAGCTTTGAGATGCAGCCCAACCACTTCCCAACTGGCTACGGTGGCCTATATCATCTCTGCTCTGCCCGGTAAAGCAGTGGGGGGTTATCCAACAATTCCGAGAAGTGTTCGAGCGACCAATGCAGGAGTCACATGCTGGTGAGTAGTTATTGTGTCTGACACACTGAAACTTGTTCGTGGTGGAATATGCACTGTGCTTCTTCACCCTTGTAGTGTCTAGCAGTTGGACTGAGCCAGCCCTCCTCACTACGTATCATCAGGAGCTAATTCCTGCTTTACAGATGCAGCCCCCATATACCCCTTTTCCACCAAAAAAGAACTGGTTCGGAACTGGTGCTGGTTCAAAGTTGGTTCGGAGTTGGTTCAACTTGCGAACCTTCTCAGAACCTGTTTGTTTTTCCACTGACTAGAGCGCCCAGCAAATAACATCGTTACATCACTGTGTACGTTGCCATACGTCTTAGCTAGAAACGCTTGCAAGTACAACATTACTTTGGGATTATCTCTAACTCGTGTACCAAGAAGGCTTTAAAAACAATTGAAATATGTAAGTCTTTTAATCTTTTCCTTTGATATGTAATCTTTTCTGATTAGTTATGTACCCCTGTCTTGTCTTTTTTTCCGTTTATTTGTTCTATATTGTGACTGTTTTCATCTTTGCTTACCTAATGTTTTCAATATTTTTTTTTTAAAAACTAGAAACGCGTGCACCAACTTCAAGCATAACAATTACAATGGCGGACTGCATTGTGTTTCTGCAAATGTTTCTCCTGGCTTTGCGATCCTATATTGGGGTCAGAAAAGATGTTTAGAACACATCTAAACCCGCCCCAGCCCCCGACGTAAGCATGTAAAAGAACGGTTCTAGTCCAGCAAAGAGTTGGTGCCGCTTTGGAACCAGTTTTACTGGCCGAGCTATCGAAACAAAAAGAACTGGTTCGCGAGTAGGCACCGGCTCCGAACCGGCTCTCAAAATGCTTTGGTGGAAAAGGGGTAATAGTGAATAGTCCTCGTTTCGGAAGTCTGCGCTTCAGATGCTTTTCCTGCAGGAGACAATGCAGATTAGTTCCACCTGGCTGATTCTAGAAGTGCAAAGGAGTAGACAGGATGAGCAGTTATGTTTATACTTAATGAACATTCATTGCTCTACCATCCATATTTCACCCTTCACATTGAGATTAACAATACGGTTCTATCCATACTCCTGCCCTCCAGCGCAGCAGGGAACTTCATAGCCCAATCACTCCTCTCTACATTTAAAATTCAACTGACAAAATTCAGTTCCTTCATCAGAAATCCATTGGTTCCAGATTCATTACCCAACAGTATCACTCACCCTCCAACCCAAGGACGTCCACAGATAAACACTCTTAGTTAATTACACAGAAGATGTTGTACTAGGACTGCCAGAGCTCATTCATCACAATCTGACTCTTTCTTTGGTCCACTTGAGATGTGAGCATTTTGGGTGAGCAATGTTTTAAAGGTTGCCTGTCCATTCCCTTTTGTCCCACCACCATTGAGAGTCCCTCGATCCTTGTAGCATTGACATTCCCCCTAAGAATCAAGCCTTCCTTGAAGTGTTCAGTCTGCAGAGCGCCTATAACCTCATCCGTAAGAGAGATGAGTGAAAAACTGCTTTCATTACATCCTTTGGCAACTTTGAATATCAGGTCATGCCACCTGGCCTGGTCAGCCCCCCCCTCTGTATTTCAGTAATTTATGAATGAGGTGCTACAGGACTTTCTTCACCGGTTCATCACACTCATCATGTTCAAGGATGCCTAGAGGAACACCAGCTACACCTCAAAGTTGAGAAGTGCCAGTTTAACTTTATCTGTCCATTTTCTGGGATGTCATATTGTTTCAAGCAAAGTGCAAGCTATCATGTCATGGCCTCAACCTTCCACCAAGGAGTGACAATGCTTCCTCAGCTTTACCAACATTTAAGGGCTGTTCATTTATAATTTCAGCTCTCAACGGGACCCCATCCTCTATCAACTTGATCCAGAGCTCCTCTTTATCATGGAAGACGACATATCCGTCACCGGGGTTGATGGTATCCTGTCCCTGAGACAGGGAACTCATCCCAAGCTTTATCCATGTGCTTTTTCTTTCTATTTTTGCGCTATTCTCTTCAAATATTGTCCACAGCAGTCCAAATTATTATGATATAGATAACTGTAAGCTGCTGGCTATCAAGATGGTTTATAGGAATGGTGGCAGTGGTTTGAGGGCCCTAGCACCTCTTTCAAGTCATCACAGATCAAGACAAGCTTGAGTACCTCTGTTCCACCCAGAGACTGAATCCATGCCACGCTCCCTGGGTACCCTTCTTCAGACCAAGCCTACATACCCAATTGCTCATACTTGCCAGAACCACTTTATCGTTCTCTCCTGGATTGGCCATGCAGGAGTCACAGAGGTGTTGGCACTGACCCAGAAGATACTGGTGGCCCCATCTCCTAAACATAACTATATTCTCACATTGTTCCCACATTGAGTCTCCAAGGTTCCAACTATTTTTTAATGATGGATTTTCATAGCTTGACATTAAAAGTTTGGGACATGGGTAAAACAACAAAATCTTTACATAAAAGGCAACTTGAAAAGTAACAAAAATAAACGAAGACAGTTGGTGGGTTGAATGCTGTTTTTATGGTAACATGCGGCAATGCAGAACGTAAATATCAACTCAAAAAAAAATTATAATCTGACATTAACATCTATGTTTGTGTGTGTGTTTATGTGTGTTTATGTTGACTATTTTTTGGACTATTTAATATCTGTCAGACTGTTTTGCCTTTTGAATAGTGTTTCAATAAATACTCACAGTAGGCTTATTTAAAATTTGTTCAATGTGGTGGATTTTTCTAAAGGATTGTACACTCTTTTTAATTGCTTTGCTTAAAGGATATCAAGTGAGTCATTGTGTGTGTAAGATCACAAGCTTTGATAAAATTTCATGCAGTGCTTCATTAAAAATTCAGAACTATTTTTAACTCAGGCAATTAGTACAGAGTCATAAGGATTCACATGATTTGAATGGGTGAAGACTGACAGAGCTCCACAAACTCAAGTGGTATTTTTCATTAATGATTCCAAGGTTGGTTCCAAGATTACCTGAATTTCCCACGAGCATTTGGAAAGAGCAATTTAGCCTGATGCTTATTGTTTAGGATTATACACTGTCATTAGGGAAGATTGTTGTTTTCTCAATCCTTATAATGTCTGGCTGAGTAATGCCACTTTGATTGCTCAAATCCAGAGAATTGCCATTTGAGCATTATGCTGTGGACCATAATCTATATATTTATAATTTTAAAGGTAGGCTACTATTACTTTTAAGTTATACACACACAATACACATTGTGGGGTTGGAGTGTTGTACTTGGGGGTGCTCTTTTTCCAGTAATCAAACCAACCATCCAGAACCTCCTTTTAATGTTCTAGTAACCACCCAGAACAGCATAGCAACACCATGGCAAACAGGCACAACACACTAATATCTTTATTGTCGATGAGTCTGAAATCGCATAGTCTGATTAGGTGCTATATTTGAATTTAAATTTACTTTGCGGTCGTTAAAAAAGTATGCTCTATATAGTATGATTGAATATGGGTAGTTTGAATGAAATTCGGACGTACTGCATCCGCCATGTTGTTACTGTCGCGTGACATGCCAGGATCAGTTGCGTCGCTTCACTTCCATTCATAAATCCTCTCCTGTTTCCTCATAGGATAGTAAAGTCTCCATCAAATGTGGACTTCAGAATCTCAGCGGAAGTAGTAGGTCATCCGGCGACTTTCCGGCTAATGTTTTTCAAAAACGATGTATTCGGACATACTGCTCTTTTTGTATTTTTTTTTTTTTTTTCAATTTCTAGTACTATTTGCAAATATTTATATATAAATTGTCTTGTAACTTTTCTAAAAAGGTCATTGATCTGATAATTAACCACTGACTTCTGGTTTAAGTGATTGAGCCCAATTACTTCCAGGCTGACCTTTGTGAAAACACAAAACCAGTATGGAGCAAAAGGGTCAGTTAAACCATCAAATGAATGACCTTTTCCTCAACTCATTATGTTTATTTAGCAGAGCTATGCCAGCAAAGTATGTGTTTACTCTACTGTATATGAGTCAAATCATTAATGCAGTGTCCAGAAAGTCAGTCTCAATAGATTTGGGCAATTCCTCACCCTAACAATACTTCAAACCGGGCGCAGATCTTTGTGCTAATCACAGATGGTGTAAAGTAGAAGTTGATTTGGCTTGGCAATGTCTGAGCCAATGGTGTGATCAGAGAAGTAGCTAAGCTGTTTTGGCAATCGTCTGCTGTCTCCATGACTCCTCCACCATTGTGGAGCGAAAGGCTATTAGAGCGATGGCCTCTCACGTTGAGTGTCTGGGGTAGGCCGTTGAATGAAGTGGGTGTGTTTTTGCTTTAAGACACTGTCGCTAATAATAAGAGACAGCTACAGCTTCAGTGTAGAGTCTCACACTAATGAGTTCCCTCTCTTGTTTAGCAGCTAAACCTAAGCGAAAGCATCAACAGTTTTTTAGTGGATATAAACAAGACACCAAAACTACAAAGATTGTCTCCACTTCCTCTGACTGACTTTTACATCATTCGGGCACAGCTTCAATATTGTTATTGTGATGTATTTGTCACGTAAACACACAGGGGACAGAAGATCCAATTGCGTAAGTTATTTAATAGGGTAATCCAAAACTCGTAGTCATACAGGCAGGGATCCAAATCCAATAAGGGCAATACAAAACATAGAACACGAACACGCAAGGCACAGAAGTGTTAGGACATTAAACAAGGACTCCGTAACAGACACTAACAAAGAAAGGGAATATATACACAACTCTAACAAGACTAACACAGAACAGCTGGGAACAATGATTACGGGGAACAGCTGAGTGCAATGAACTGATGAGTGACAGTGACAGACAGAATGCTGGGAATTGAAGTGAAATGTGAAGGACACCGTGAGAACGAGGACCTCTAGTGATAGACAAGGGAACACAACCAGACACTGTGACAGTATTGTACTCAGGAAATCTGATTCTGAATAATGATATCAGTGGATTGATACTTGCTAAGTATTCCCTAGCGCATTTAAACAGATTTACTGATGGCCATTAATGTTGAAATAAAACACTCACGCTGTAACTCTCATGCAATATCAATAACATTGCAAATTGCGATTAAATTGTTTATTGTGTTTTCAATACACATGGATGTTCTAAAGTGAAGTGAGCTGCCTCACTGTCTACATACATAGCTACCTTCTAAAGCAGCTTCCTAACCAAGACAACCTCACAAGTGACTAATGATATTTTACTTCAGGATATAAACGTTGTTATCGGCAGCATAGTAATAACTCTCTGCAAGATTGAGTTAGCTGCTAAGCTTACCATAAGGAAAGCTCGGAAATAGATAGGACACACTTGTTTGTGAAATTGGTTCATTTGAATGAGCTGGAACAATTTTTAGTGATATATTTTTGTCCTGAACTAATTTATCATTTGTTTCTAAGCATTTGGGTCTGCTCCGCAAAGTATGTGATTCTGACTTAAACTTCTACTAATGTATTTTATGCAGTCTTTATGTCTGTAATGTGTCCTGTTTTTTGGGCCTGTTAAATGGCTCGGTTCCTAGCCTAGTGAGTTAACTATGTACAGTGCCCTCCTCTAATATTGGCACGCTTGGAAAATATGAGCATAGGCGGCTGTGAAAAGAGCCAATCCCAGAATGCACTGCACAACAAGCTCAGTAAACAATACATCCAAGATGGCGGATGAAGTGAGAGAAAGGTTGATTATAAATATATTTCATTTAAAACTGAAAAATACAAGTAAAAATAGTTCTGTATCCCAAATAAAATGAATATTTGTGTGAGCTATGTATTTTTATGTTTATAGTTATGCTGTGAGAGTATTGTATTGGTTGATTAGTAACATGCTAACATCAGAATCTGCTGGAATCAACTGTTAGTTTTGTGTCGTGTGTAGACTGCTATAGACCTATGTACGATGCATGTTCCATTTAGTATCAACCCAGGATCATGGGAAAAACATGACTGTAGCGACATTTCTGCAAAATGAATGTATGTTGATTTATGGCAACACTCTCAAAGTGAAATGTCGATTTACTTTTCTCCAACAGATAACATGAATCTGGCAATGTTTTCGCTGTTGTGTGTATCACAGCAGTTCGGTAATTAAATGTCTTGTGAGTGCCACTAAAAGTTAATACTAAAGCAAAGATGAGATATAAGCCATTTACTGAAGCATTCATTCAATTTCAGCTTGTTTCTATAAGTCTTTATTGTGCAATGCTGTACCAGGTAAGCTACCGAAACAAGTTTACTAGTAGTTTATGTAGCATTTTACAAACCATGCACTATGGTAAAAGCCTTTTGAAGTCATGACATAGTGTTATGCAAGAAACCACATGAAAATTGTCTTTATTAATCAATAATCTACACCTGTAATCATAATTTGTGTGAATAGAAATAAAAGTTGCTGGTGATTTAAGCTGTACAATGTATGTAGGCACATCTTTTCAGTGGCCCGAGGTTGGTTAGGATGAGTCCATAAGGTAGCTGCTTTTTCAGATTCGATTTTGGAACAGACCCTTTGAGATGACTGGGAGAGTCGTAGTTTCATTGGATATGCAAATGAATTGAAGGTGTGCCCCTAAATGCCTCGCATGAAAAATGAGGTGCAGAGTTTTCACCACATTCAGAGATATGCTCCACACCTAAGTCATTTTGAATGATCCTTCCATGTGGCATAATATCGGTCTTCCCACATGTATAAAAAACGAAGGATTGTCTGTGATAACCTGCATCAAACTACGTGAGAGGAGAATACATCCTTCACTCATGTGAAGTCAGTGTCTTCCAAAACGTAAATGAGATGCCAATAACAGCTGTCTTCTCACAGTATTGATTAACCTCCTTGTGAGGGAAGCAGCGAGGCGTTCCCATGGCAACAGGTGCGTTGTCTGCCGGGCAACGAGAGCGACAGTGAACTGGGGCTATTAATAGACTTTATAGCGAGCGGTTATGTCGTAGACCTTGTCAGATTAATGTGGGCATGCATGGACTTTTTGTTTGTTCTACTGTGTAAATATCATGTGAACACTGGTCCCGCCACAACACATCACACTTCAATTTCCTCCCCATCCCAGTCTGCTGGAAGCACATTCACATTTTATGGTGTCCCTGCTATTCCAGAAATAATTTTCTTGCTGAAAACGTGCATAATGTGACACATCTGTGATGTAATTGGTGGGAATGAAAAGGATGTGGCCTGGCTGTATCATCTCTTGAGCCCCATGTGATTGGCAGGGAACACGGGCACACAAAGCAGATTCACTATGCGTGTCACATATTGTTGCGTGGTCCTTTGTAGATCTGAGAGACAATGCCAGTGTAATAAGGCTTTCAGTGTTTGGGGATTTATCATGTGGTGCATGTCTGCAGTACTAGATTCGGATTCGAACAGCATTACTGGCATGCATAAACTCACTTTCACATGTTAAATAAAATAACCATTTTTATTTTGTTTATTTATTTATAATATTATTTACTACTAATATATATATATATATATTACACTACTATACTTTAATGAAAATGTTCACCAAAAAAGTCATTTAATAACCCCTATGCCATTCCAAATCTATATTATTATTATTATTATTATCGGTTGTGGAACGCGATATGAAAATTAAAGCTTTCCCCGTTATGGTTGAATCACGGAAGCTACACCAGTTATTTTGCCAAGAGATCTCTTATTTACTATTTATATACGTGTGTCAGACAAAATCATGAATTAGTTAGGAATATACTGGCTATAATGAAACTGAATGGAGCTTGGGCTGTCAACCAAAAATGATAAAGATTAATTCTAGAATATATAGTGTACAAATAATATGGGATACTTTATGATTATTTTCTGAAATGTTTTTGGTTACGCACGATATATTGGCTACCATATCGGTATCGTCCGATATATGTCTATTTGAAATGTTATCGATATATTAAAGCTGATCAATAATGAATTATTTCCTTCAGCTGAGGAACTTCAGATGCGCACTGGTCGCCATGATTGTTTTGAATCGCTTGAAATATGATAGGAATCACTTCAAAACCGGAAAATACAGTTAAGTGCAATATGTAACGCAAGTCATGAAGGCTAAATCATTATAATTGTGTGCTTGGAACATGGATTTTAAAGGTGAGACTTTTGTTTTTGTAATCAGGCTCTCAAAAATTATATACACACTTGGATTTAGATTTATCAGCCAATATATCGGTTATCAACTTACAAATATAAAGAATTATCGGTTATTGGTATCGGCCAAAATGTTCATATCGGTGCACCCCTAGTGGTTTTCTGTCATTTTGGAGCTCAACAGCTCTATTCACTTTCATTATGGAGAAGAGCAGACAGTAGTTTCTTCAACTTTTCTCCTTTTGTGTTCCACAGAAGAAAGAAAGTCATGTGAGTTTGTTGCAACAGGTTGAGTGAAGGATTGAATTTTCATTTTTGGGTGACTCATTCTTAAGCGTTTGTGCTTTGGGCACTATACTTTCTAACCACAGGATAGATTTCGAAAGCAAACCTTTGTAATAAAAGACAAAAGTGTGTAGGAAATTAATTTTCTGTTGTGCTTATCCATGTTTTTGACTTCTTCCATCCATTCCATACAGCTTACTCTAATCTTGAAATGATTTTCTATCTAATACTATGTAGGGTACAACAGGGCTTAAGAAAAATTATGATATGATTAATATAGATTTACAGTAGTGACAATAAATGATATTTTATTATATGATATGATTAATATCATGTTTTTAAATATGATGGATTTTTTTATAAATATGGTGTTTATTGTGTTTAAGTTATGTTATTGTAACAACATTTAGTTTTACATTAAATTAGCTCAAATTATATATAGGGAATTTTAATAATTAATCATGAATATGATTCATATATTGCATATTACAGTTAAATTATCGAAGTTGAAAATAGATTGATTGTACACACGAATGATCAATCACAACGACATCGATTATATGAGATAACCTTTAATGGAATTAATTTAGCTATCGAACTGTTTGTCCAGCAAACGGCCGTAAGATTAACTTATCAACTTCTCAACAAAGTTATCCCTTCTTATAAACTCCAAGAAATATCAATTTTCTGTCCGTGAACATTAATTTTCCTGTGTTTATAAAATTAGACTACGCAACGTAGTCAATAATGAAAGCTTTGTAGCTAGGATCGATATCTCATTGACTTTGTAAAATGAGCATTTTAGACAGGAGGCAATCAAGAATCTAATGGTTTTAATTGTTGGACTAATAATACATCGAACTACAATTCACACTGAATATATGTATATACACCCGAAACAAACAAAACGAAAAACATTACAAACACGAATTAAAATAGGATGAGAGAGGAACATGAAAATGAGAGAGAGAGAGAGAGAGAGAGAGAGAGAGAGAGAGAGAGAGAGAGAGAGAGAGAGAGAGAGAGAGAGAGAGAGAGAGAGAGAGAGAGAGAGAGAGAGAGAGAGAGAGAGAGAGAGAGAGAGAGAGAGAGAGAGAGAGATCCGTAGGATCACAGTTTGGCAAAATTCACCTGGACATTTAAACCTTTAAGAGACAACACGGAAAAACAGTCTTAATGCTCTAAAATCTTGGTAACTCAAATTTACTTGCATATAGTTCTCATGTGTCTGAGCCCTGCGGCGTGTGTGAGCTGCTGGTCTTTGTGTGTTCCGTTGGAGCGTCACGTGGTTTGCTGCGGTCTGTTTCAAAGAAGGCTTAAAGGTCTTTGACGTAAATTACCAAATAAATAATTCAGACTAAGTTCATTTCTGGGGAAATGAGCAAAGGAAAAACAAACTTAAGCAAAAGAAAAGAAGAGGAAAGATCCCCCAGGGCGGGGATCACGAGTATGATGGTTACATCGGATCGAAGGAGAGAGAAGAGTCCAGTCAAAAGTCGAAGTTCCCTCGAAGAAAGGAGTTCCCCCAAAGATGCAGTTCTCAGGATGCAGTTCTTCCCCCAGATGAGGTGCTTGGTGGTCTTCTTTAAAGACACTTCTGTTCACGCCTCCTCTGGCGTGAATGCACCAATCAGCTGGGAGGAAAGTGTGCGGATAAGTGTTCCTTTGTTCCCTCGAGATCGACTTTGCATGTTTCATGACCGTGATGTAAAAATGCGTTCAATTTTACTCCAGAGATGATAAAACATAGTAACATACATTTTACGGTTTGCACCCATATATATATGGTTTGGTCAGACCAAGAGGATTCTAAAGGTGTGAAGAACGACATACAAACATTATAGGAAAACACAGTTACATTAAAAATGCATCTAAAAGCACCTCTGTTCATTAAGAATTATAATACGATCACATCTAACCCCAATGGAACATGGGCAAACATAAAAACATATCGAATATATCATAGTACAAGTCTCTCAATTGAGGAGATTGGAGAAAAAGTCCTTGTGTGTGTGTGTGTGTGTACTGTGAACGTGGCTGGGTCATTCGTTGGTGAAGATGTGGTGAACTTTTGCTCACTCCCCTCCCGGGCAATGATATGTGTGTGCGTATTCTTTGAATTGATGAGTTTTAAGTCTGGATTACCATGACCAGTGTGGTTCATTACACAAGGTTGTCTGTGTTTGTGGGGTGTCCTGTAGAGGGGACACCACGGGATCTCCGGCCAGAGAGGCGCCCCTGTTGGGTCACATGTGGTAAGACAGAGGACCCTGTGATTACTTATCAGCGAAAAACGCACTTCTGTCATCGGTAATTTAAATAAGTCCAAGCACCATTTGCTGGTGTTTGAATCGGTAACTTAAAAAGTCCCATGACATCTGTTTTTGTCACTAACTGAAGAATGGAGGAGTGTTTACTTAATTAGAATCTTAGTTGATTAAAACCACATGATTGCGCTGATCATCTGATTATTGCTACATTATTTACCATCTGAATCTAACCATGTCATGTCAACAAATGGAAAAGTCAGCCGGCTGTTTATCATCATGTAAATAATTGTGATTTTCGCCCCAACATCAGGGACGCCTTTTATACCAGATGCCATACTGTTATATATTATTCTGATATTGGAAAAACTGTTGCTTTATTTACCCTGAACAAAACAAAAATTTCAGCGATTCTCATTTGTTAATTAAACCTACAATAAAAAAAGCATCAATTAGATCAAATTAGCGCAGCATCAATGTCGAGGATCAGCCAAATTTCCACGTGCATCTTGAAAAGCTAATGTTTTGGAAAGTTTTGTGCCATCTAGTGATTTAGAGGAAACTCAAATCAATGGTACCTTTTACCACTATTAGGGTGACCAAATGACATCGGCTGAAATTGACTCAAATGTCATTGTGAAAAAACAAAACAAAAAAACAATGACTGTAACAGTGCGTAAATCAGACCTTTCAGGCTATAGCCATTCTTATTTTGAATGAAAATTAGCTTATCAATGCATATTTAAATTCACGCCTACGGTATCTTTGTAGAACTTCAAAAAAAGAAACAAAAAAGATGCTGCAGCCAATGAGCAGCTGGCTCCAGGATGACTCAACCTCCACGGACAGTTTTTAATGTTTTATCAGACACTACTTAACTACTCAAGATGTTACTTTAGTATAATTTTCAGGACAATTAGGACCGGATTTGGGATTCGGGACAACAGCTTAGATGTCCCAAATTTTCACCCTAATCCCAGTGCGTATTTAGCAATGTTGTACCCTATATAATAACTCTTTATCATGTCAATAGAGGCACTAAAACGTCATTATCTTTAATTGATATGTCCACCACCATCACCCAACAACATACTGCACTGTAATGTCTTATAATTAGTTTCACATCTGTGGAATGTGAGCAGCTAATGTAAAGATGCCAAAACAAATGGAAAATAGCCTATATTTGACTGCTATACATATATATATATCCATCCAGGTATTGGGTCCATGACCATTCCTGTGTACATCGCTGAAACATCGCCACCCCACCTGAGAGGACGCCTGGTCACCATCAACACACTGTTCATCACAGCGGGCCAATTCATAGCCAGCCTTATCGATGGTGCCTTCAGCTACATGCAACATGGAGGCTGGAGGTAGGATCACCAAGTCTTTGGGTTTTAATGACAGAATTTGCATCGAATCTAGAATTAGTCTTGTTTCTTTGCCGTGATGTCAAATGCGGAACAATACAATGACCTTTTTTTTTTTTTTTTTTTGAGAGTTAGCATTAAATTATTTCCATGATGTTCACAATCTACAGGACCATGGCAAAAGAAATGACTGAGATGTGAGCTTGGAGTCTGAATTGGGTGGGATGCGAGAATGAATTCACTGTGGGGATGTGTCTACCTCTGTGTGATGTGAACGTCAACTCCACTGGAAAGAACCATCCTGTAGGGCAGATCCTGTAAATCATATCATTCTCACTCTATGTAGCCGGTCATAATAAACCCTCAAAACAAAACAAAATAAACCAGCAAATATCCCCCTCACCATATGTAGCTGTTGCTCTGGGAAAGAAAATGTTATAAACGTGTACTTGATGGAAATTCTTGTATGGCTAGGTTCATACAAAAAGTTATGATGGTTTTTGCTTTATGTATATTACAGACCAAGTTGGCTTAACTGGCAGATATTTCCGGTAAAAATAAAAATCAGATTTTTTTTTCCCCCAGAAATACTAAGCCTTTCTGTTTGTCTCCACACTCTGTAAAAAATAGTTTTCATCTAATATTTTAGTAAAATATGGGTAATACTTAACAATAAGGTTTCTTTTATAAACCTTTCTTTTATTTAACTACAGTGCTTTAGGTAATTTGAACAAACAATGAACAATACTTGTACAACATTTATTCATCGTAGTTCAACACTGTAAAAAGTGATCAGTTGACTTAACTTAAAAAAATTCAGGAAACCCATTACCTTAAAATGATTAAGTAAATAAACTTAATGCTTAAGTAAAAAAAATTAAGTTATTTGAAATTGTCAAGTTCACATAACTTAATTTTTTCAATTACGCGTGTGAAGTTTCTCTACTTTTTTTAAGTCAACTGATCACTTTTTACAGTGAAGTTCATTTCAACATTTACTAGTACATTCACAATTTGTATCTATTAACAGTAATTAATGCACTGTGTGAACTGACCTACGTGAACATTTTCATTAACGCATTAACAAAGGTTAATAAACACTGTAAAATTCAATTTGCATTGTTAATTCGTTAGTTAACTACTGTTTACAAATGGCTCATTGTAAAGTGTTAAATATGTAAACAATGTATGATAAGAATGGGTGAGAATCTTAAAATCTGTTTATATATATATACAGTATATAGGATTAATGTATGAAATCTGGTCATATAATACAAGAATGCATTTATTTTTAAAACAAGAAAACACAATTTCTGGTTACACTTTAGACATTCTATTAACTATAAGTAACTTTGTGACTACATGTCAATGAACTAACCCTCATCAATTAATAACTACATGCCAACTAACTCTCAAGACTATTAGTAGACTGTAAGGGCTAGTAGAATAAGTTGACATTTACTTGCAGACAGTAGCGCGGGAAGGGGGTTGCTGCGGGGGCTGCAGCCCCCCTTGTCATAGTCACAGCCCCGCTGGAGCCACAGCCCCCACCAGGGGGGCCAGATTATATGACATAATATTGTACTAAAAAACGTGAGGAAAAAAAGAAAAGAAAATAGACATGCTGTGTTTGATAATGTAGTGAGTGTTCAAGCTACAGAGAAAATGAAATACTTTTTGAATTTGTCATGCTTGTTCCGATCAGAGCATGAGCGGAGAGCGCATCTGAATATTATGCCCCGCTCGCTCATTCCGCTCAGGGTCGCTCGCTCAACCCAGAATGTCCTGCTGGTTCGAAAATATGTGGAATAAGGGCTGCCTCCGACTAAAGTTTTTTCGCTAGTCAACTAGTAGTTGTTCATTTTAGCCACTGTGGACACATCGCCCCTTTATATTGATTTAATTACTTAAATATTGCCGCGCTCATAAAGCTTGCCACAAAGAACCGGCGAAAGTAATGATTATTAATGTGTCAAAAATAGCAAGGAGACATTTAATTGTTTATTAATAAACAGGTGTTTTCTGTGTCGCTGCAAAGATGAAGTTATGCGGACTCGCCATGAACGCCAGAGAGAAATGCACATTTGATTAGGCAGGCATAATCAGAGAGTATCTATTTCTTTTCGTTTTGAATAGTTTTGTTTAAAAGTAGACATTTCAAGCTAATAGATAGGCCTACCCTATATTTCTCAAATCTCTGAGGCACAACCTGAGTTTCGGCGCCCTCCAGTTCACGTGCAAAGCAAGTGATCACCGGCGCCTTACATTGTCTGCTATATATTTGCTTCTTATTTATTAAATACAGGCAATTGGTTGGTAAAACATTGATCAAAATTAAGATACAATTTATACTAAACGAAAATCTTTTAAAAAGAGTCTTTCTACAAAAAAAACTTAGTGAAGTTAAAGCTTAAACTTAGTGAAGGTAAAAATTATGTATTACCCACTCCATGTGACATGTCTCCAGACATTTTGGGTATCTCATGATCTCATGTATCATATATTTCTCATGCTGCAAGCTCACTTTCATAATCAACATTGATTAAATAAAAAATAAAAAAAACATTAGCCTATAATATTTAAACATTAAACTAAATGTTTTCTTTAATGCTACAACACAGTACAGAGAAATGTCATGTCTTGTCGTCAGCCATAACATAATGACGTCACATATTTTCCAACCCTCAGCCCCCCTCCATGAAACAGCTTCCAGTGCGCCTGCTTACAGAGTTGCGTATATTCAGTAGATTTTCTGTTGAGGGACCATCAAAATAAAGTGTTTGCAGATATTAAGCAGACAGTGTGATACTCTAATGACTGCTAACCGACATGTAGTTGTACATTTACTTATAATTAGTAAAATGTCTAAAGTGGACTGTTGAAATAGTGTTGCCCAATTTGTCAAAGGAATGCTTTTATTTTTAGTTAACACCATTCATTCCAATTACCAACACCAACACCATTAGCGTCATGTTCTGTTCACATCATGTAGTTTTAAAAATAAACTAGCTACAAAGCGTAGGCACCATGTAATCTTTCAGCAGCTGAGGATAAGAGACTATGAGACAAAAACAATGATTTTTTCTTCTAATTTCTTCTTACATCCTCAATTAATAAATTATTTTTCAACTGTGTAGGTATATGCTGGGTCTGTCAGTGGTCCCTGCATTGATGCAGTTCCTAGGGTTCCTCTTCCTACCAGAGAGTCCTCGCTGGCTCATCCAGAAAGGTCTTACCCAAAAGGCCCGGCGCGTGCTCAGCCAAATACGTGGCAACCAGAACATTGATGAGGAGTATGATACTATCAAAAGCAGCATTGAAGAGGAGGAAAAGGACTGTGGAGGAGGTGAGAAAATAGTCTTGCAAACACTCAGAGATGCTAGTAGCTCAAAGAAACACAAATATAGTCTCAGTTCACTGGTTTCATTAAATTATGGAAAGTACTCAAGTGCACAAGAGAACACCATGTGGATATTGGTAACTTAAGAAGCTTTCACATTTTCAGCGATTTGCTGCATAAATGCGCCCGGAAGCCATTCGTTTTATGGGAATTGGTGAATGGAAATAAAATGAGTATCAGAAACTGCTTCAAATGCAAAAAACTTGAAATCGCTGATGTTTCTGACGTCACAAATGACCTTGTAACCAATCACTTCAACGTGTGAGCGTCAACGAGTGGATCTCTGAGTTGCTGTGAATGAGTGGAGGCGGGGCTCATTTGCATATTCATAGAACCACGTATATCAAATTAGGCAATGATGTAGAGTTACATTCAAGCTATTTTAAGCCATGAAGAAATTTTCTTTAAGGAAAAATGTGCTTAAATATGTAATTTTGGGGATCAAAGATGAGTTTTAAGGGATGAAATGATTGACTACAGAGGGACTTTAATTATTTTGTAGTAGCAAAATATATTCAGTAGTGACGCAGTCCCAGAATTCTGCTACAGCAATGTGTCCAATTCTGCTCCTGGAGGTCCACTTTCCTTCAGAATTTAGCTCTGCTTAACACACCTGGAAGTTTCTGGTGATCCTGAAGACCTTGATTAGTTCAGATGATTCAAATATATTTAGTTAGTGCCAGAGCTAGACACTGTTGGACGAAACTTTCCAGAAGAAACATTGAACACTCCTGTGTTACCGAGTATTTTGGTGAAATGTTCGAAGTGCTATCGTCAAAGAATGCCGATCAAAAGGCGTTATCGGAACTATGATTTATCACGAAATGTCATGAAAATCAATTGGCTCCAGTAGTCTCAGTTAAGCAACTACACATAGGATTTCAGACAGTAAAGCTCACATAATCCGTTGTCTGATACAGTCGGATATAGCAGTTAAGTAGGAACACCTACCAGCAACAGACAGTACAGCATCTTGGCAACCTCAGTATCAATATATTTTTATCCTTAT